>VXBW01004677.1:305092-349603 GCA_013400375.1 Thinocorus orbignyianus
GGGCCCCGCACAACAAAGGCCCTGCCCGGGCGGAGCGGCCTGTCCCCTGGCCCGAGCCGCTGCCCGCGGCTCCCCCGCACCGCCAGGGGCCCTGTCAGGCCCGGTGCCCGCTCGGTTGCTCGGGGGAGGGAAGGCGCCTCCGAAGCCGGCCTGGCCCTCGGCAGAGTACGGCGTTCCCGGCGTGGCCGTCGCTCGGCTGCGTTTCCTGCAGCCGGGCCCGTGGCCTCCGGGGCCAGACGCGGGGCCCGCCCCGGGGACCGTGCGGGCCCAGCCCCGGGGCAGGGGTCGGTTGCGCTGCTTGCACCTTCATCCCGCCTCTCGCTGTCTTTGACCCTCTGTGCTGTGGGTTCGCTGTTCACCGTGTGCTCCTCTTTGATCTAGGCATTGTAAATTGAATGATGTTTATGATTAAAATCAAGTCACAAGACTTGGGCGCTTTTCCCCATCTTGGTCCTTTTCTGGCGCGTGCTGTGAGTTTGTGCTCGGGCCTGTTTGGGGAAGCCTCTGCCCCCCTCGCCGGGATGCTGGGTGCCACCGTGCCAGGTGGGCAGCTCGGTGCCTTCGCTTCCTTCATTACAGCGTCCAAACGATGGAGCCCACTGGGAAGGAGTTGACAGTGTTAGACTGCAAGACCCAGTCTGTGCTTGCAATGTATTGCCAGTTCAAGTGTACTTTGAGTATAATTATTTTTTATTATTTTTCTTTTAACGGGACAGACGCGTACCAATGCCCACAGATCTTTATGTTCCTCTATAAGGTTCATTTTGCCCCGGTGGCTGCTGTGAATGACCCTTCTTTTCTCTGATCATAGAGTTTTCCACCCGTTACTTCTTTCCCATCGCCCTTCTTAAGCACGCCATCATTTTGACTGTTGGGAGATGGAAATTAAATTGGTTTGTGTCACACCTCCAGGGTCCTTGCGAGGCGGTGGGCCTGCATGGCCTGCTGGAGAGCCCTCGCTGACTGAAGGTGCCTTCTGCCTTCCATGAACATGAAAGCTGTACAAAAAATGCCTTCTAAAAACTGCTTGCACAGACTGCCAGAAGAAGAAAGCGAATGTGCGCACAAGCACTTCCTTTATTGAGAGTGCATTTCTGTGCTGGCCCTGCCTACTGACACTCAGTTTGGCGAAGGAGTGTAAATACTTCTAAGAAATGTTTATTGGTGAAGTAATTCTTCATAAATAAACCTGTTTGAAATTGCAAGAACATTTTTTAAGACATAGATTTCCAAAGCGTGGAGTATAGAGCGGTATTCAGTCACATCGTGCTCTTGCTGCCAGAGCTGCAGAAAGTCCCTGGAGGGAGGACGGTTTCTGGTTCTCTGGAGCAGTTTGAGGAGAAGGAAAACAACATTTGACAGTTGTAGCCTCTTCTGCAGGCAAAGAGAGAGCTTTGTTCGGATGGTAGGGTGCTCAGTTTGGGTTTGCTTAGGTAAGAACATAGCTAATTTAAGAGCAGCAAGAAGCCTTTTTAGGAATAATAATTGTGTCAGAAGCTAGAGCTTTCAGATGCAAATTCTTGAATGGTGACCAAAAGAGTTGACTCGCTTTGCTCACTGGAGTAAGTCAAGTCATGAATTACATTGCTGTTGATCTAGTACGTTAAAATTACTTTTATTTAGGGAAAACTGTTCAAATATTGCTTTCTTGCTTTGCTAAAGGAGCTCCTTTTTCACTCGAAGCTGAATTCAAATGCAAAATTTCTAGTAGTTTGTAGATCTGTAATATAGTAAAATGCCAGAGTTAATAAGTTGAGTGTGTATCCATGGGTGCTGTCTCTGCTTGAGTGCATGCGTCCACCTGGCGCAGATGATGCCAGGCTGAGGTTAGAGGCGGTTAAGTTGGCACGCCTCAGCCTTCACTTGCCTGTGTTAGTTACCCCTTTTTGTGTGAATTATTCAATAAAACAGAGCCCCGGAAATGGCAGCAAATGTCACCCTTAGAGTTGCGAAGTCAGCTTGAGACAAAAAGTGGTCTGCCTGAAAGGGTCCTCTGGTGGACCACATGGACAAGGAGCTTCCCACCAACTCATGGTCCCTTCTTCAGGACTGAACATAGCCCCGGAGGTCGCTGGCCCCCCTCACAGCACAGCCCAGATGTCCACGTGCTGTGGCCACCGTTCCGGTGGTGCGGCAGCAGCCGCTGCTTCTGGCAGCTCTCACAAATGTTCTCTTGGTGCAGATGGCGGTTTCTACACCCTGGCTTTGTGGCCTGGTAGAATGCAGTGTTGGACTTGTAAGAGCTGCTCGCATGGTGAGATCTTTACTTTGAATCTACAGAATGTGCTCTTAAAAAAGCTTGGGCAACCAAAGCTACTCTTGTTTTGAGTATTTGGGGTTTTTTCCCCTCATCTCCAAACTGTGGACAGTAAGAATAGTGTGTCCTCCAGAAAACAGCCCTAAGTCACAGAATTTTCATACGTGCACAGTTGTAGCAGAGCACCACTGCTTGCTTGTTTTGGTGCTGCAGCAGGAAGCTGTATGCAGAATTGGTTGAATCTGCTTCGTTGATTTTGAACAGAGCTTTAAAGGCATAAGATCACTTGTCCCAGAGATGTTAGAAAATTATATGTTCTGTATGTCAAGGAACGCTGTGTCAGTAGTAGTTGTACTCTACTCAGTTTGCAAAATCCTTGCTCAGGGAGGGGGATTACTGTAAGGGATGTGGTCTCCTTGGTGATGAGTTTTCTGTCACAGTGTAACTCAAGTTGAAAGCCCTTGCCTGAGTTTTTCGGCCAGACCAAATCAGCTTGGTTCAGATTAATTCTGACTTGTTTCTAAAAATATAAAATATTTTTTTCCAATGAAGGAGAAAATGTTTCTGTGAAGAACAAAGGGGAGAGATTTTGCTGTCATAGCACAGCTGATTAATTTTGTTTCTTTTTGTTGCTTTATATTCAAGGCTTATATGAATCCTATAGCTATGGCCAGAGCGCGAGGTCCTGCCCAAAACTCGGGACCAACCATACAAGACTACTTGAACAGGCCAAGACCAACGTGGTGAGTAGCAACACCTGCCTGTCCTTCCCACTCTGAGTGACAGGTGTGTTCCCTCTTCCTGAGATGATGCTGTTACCTACCTCCTCCCCAGAGCACCCAGTGATACAGTTTGAAAGATGCCTGGTCTTGGACCAAGGTGTTCTTTTCTAAATATGTGTTCAATCTCCTCTTTCCAAAATGTTAAGTGTTTCATTTTGAAATACGTATTGCTCATTTGTCTTTAAATATTTTGGCAACTTTCTCGGAACAAAAAGTTAGGCACCGAAGAAGGCATTTTCAATTGTAAAAATTGTTGTTTATTTTCCTTTTTATGTAGGGAAGAAGTGAAAGAGCAACTAGAAAAGAAAAAGAAAGGATCCAGGGCTTTGGCTGAGTTTGAAGAAAAGATGAACGAGGTTGGTGGTGATATCAGGATGCTAATACGCCATGATTCTTATGTGCTACTTTTCATTATTGTTAACAGCAGCAAGTACCCATTATATTTCACTTCACTCGGGCTTTTAATGAGTAAATGCTGTGTTTGCTCTGAACTGGATGTTAATGTTGCCCCTTCACCGATGAGGAGCTACTCTCGATTCAGAGAAACACTGTATGAAAATTTTTGAAAATTGTTGCTGACTGAAACTTGAACTTTTCATAAATGTAAATATAGTTATACAAATGTGTGTATGTCTATCAACAAATGAAACTCATGCATTTTCTAGGATGATAAACTGAAACCTGTTGTGCTGATCTGCACTTGTTTAAGGTCGAACAATCTAAATGTGTCAGAGAGGTGTGTTACTGGAAATGGATGTCTTTGGCAAGGGGAGAGGGTTCAAAGAATGACCTTCAGTATACCTGTAGGACTTCTGTCTCATCCTGTGCTGATTGCAGTCCCTGCTGGTTTCCTGCTATAGGTGCAGCCGTTCTGGTGCTTGTGTTCAGTGCCCACTGGAGACCAGCGTGGTATGAGGCTTTCACACAACTCCTGTTTTATACACAGGAAGAAATTGGTATACGATAGTGTGCCTTCTTGGGATAAGCTTTGGGCAGTGGTTGTCTTCATGGTGTGCGAGTCTGTGGATGAGGTAGATAGTGCTCCTCCCCTGGGAGGGCACGGTTCCTCTGCTCTTGCTGTGCCATTTCCCTGAGAAGTTACCCTGTATTTAGGAGGTCATGGGGGACTGTTCTGAGAGGATCAGTTGTTCTGTGCTCTGTGGGTGTGAGCTTGGCGAGTTCTGTTCAGTATTTCCCATAGACCTTTCCTGCTTTTATCTTTGATTTGTTGTGAAATAATTGAAAGTGGCATGGACAGAAGATAACTGTCCGTGAGGTGGACACAAGAAGGTGGTGAGGCACTGGAACAGGTTGCCCAGAGAAGCTGTGGCTGCCGCATCCCTGGAGGGGTTCAAGGCCAGGCTGGATGGGGCTTGGAGCAACCTGCTGTGGTGGGAGGTGTCCCTGCCCAGGGCGGGGGGTTGGAACTCAATGATCTTGAAGGTCCCTTCCAACTCCAACCATTCTATAATTCCATGATTCTGTAACAGCCTTTTGGGATGGCAGAGGGGTAGGAAGGGATGCAGGAACTGTGAAATGGCAACGAGCTCTTCTGAAGCCCCTAAGAACAAATCTCTGCATGGTTGAAAAGATCATGAGTCTCCGAACGAGGTGCCGTCTGTCCTGTTTCACTGACAGCTGTTGTGCTTTTTTGAGACACAGCAGTAGCACAGTCTTAAAATATTCCAAGAGAATGCCTGCCTAGTAAAGCGCAGGCTGTTGCTGGAGGCCCCTCGGTGTACCCAGCCCCCTGCAGCCCTGCACAGCTGCTGCCTTGGCCCTGGCAGCCCACCAGTGCACCTGGATGGCAGCGTGGGCATCTCTGCTGCCCTGCACTGCACAGCTGTAACCTCACTCAGTGCCTGGCACTCGGGCCCTTCAGTGCAGCAGGTGGGTTACGGTTGCTTTGCTGGCACAACGCTGAAGGGAGGCTCTGAGCAGTGGCAGAGATGGGAGCGGCGCTGTGTCTGCCACGGGGGGAAGCCTTTTGGCCTGACAGGATAGCTTGTGGGGGTTTGGGTAGACCTAGAAAGCTTGTGAGGGATTGAAAAGGAGGAATGAGAGGAGACATTTATCCCTGCGGTGTGCTTGGCCTAACAAAAAGAAGAGCGTTTCTGCTAAGATGTGTATAATAATCTAATAATTGTTGACACCAACAAGGCTCAGAACAGGGACCAGTGATACCCATGAGTTGAAGAAGGGCCAGGATAAATTGTCCTTAAATTTTGCTTCGGGTGATTTTAAAACTAGGACAAAGCAGCAGTTTTTCCGGTAGAGTTCCTTGGCTTTCTAAAGTGCTCGAGCAAGAGCGCTGCCATACAAAACCAGAAGTGCCCTGGTTAATGACCTTCAAGATAAATGACAATATCTTAAATGCAAATAACTTGAAAATTATGATGTCAACTAACATAGTGTTTTGCTTGATATTGATCTTCTGTAAAATCAGATGCTTTGTAGCCTTACTTAGCATTAAATGTTGCTAATTTTCTGAGGGTTGTGTGAAAACTATATAATGTCAGGTAGAGGACAAGATTCTAAAAAGTGTCTCTTAAAACAAGCTGTTTGGAAATGATGCTCATGCCACTATTTCTGTTTGGTTTTGTTTGCAGAATTGGAGGAAAGAACTGGAAAAACACAGGGAGAAATTACTGGGTGGAAGCGAGAGTTCTTCCAAAAAGAAGGAGGTAGGTTATTTTCAGTTTCATGCAGTCTGTGTTTGGAGATGGATTTATCGTCGGGGCTGCCAATACAGAATGCCATAAAATACATTTTAAAAGCCAGCATGAAAGTACATAAAACTAAATGCACAACAAAAGAAGACGACGCCAAGTAACATTTGTTTTATTCTGTTTTTAAGAAAAAGAAAAAGGAAAAGAAGAAATCTAATAGGGTGAGCAAAATTTTTGGTTTTCTGAGTTTTTCTTCGCTTTGAGGTTGTTCCTGTTTGTCACTTAAACTGTCTTGGAAAGAGAGAGTATAGCTGTGATCTTGAACTTAGCTGTTACATCGACTGATTTTTATTTAAGAGAGGTGGCTTACATTCTGTATGAGGAGAATTTTACTTCTGCTTAAGGGGAGGAAAAGAGCATGAAATACGTATTATTAGATGAAAAATATTAGAAGTCCGTTTTTACAGTTTTATTTAAGAAAATCTATGTAAGACCAGTTTCTTGGAAGTGAAATTTCATTGATAATACTTTGCAAATGAAGAGATTTTAAAGGAAGTGCTTGGATGGACTTTTGACTATTTGCCAGACAAAATGCTGCATCTCACAAGCTTCACTTTTTGTTGTGTTTGGTCAAGTTGTCTTCATCTTCCTCTTCTTCATCAAGCTCTGATTCTTCCAGCAGTTCATCTGATTCAGAAGATGAGGTAAGAACTAGCTCACTATAATCTAACGTGTTTTGTTCATGAGGCTTATTTGACAAAGATTTTGGTAATACATTTTAGAGTACTGTTGGAGAGCCTGGTTTGCATAAAGCTATTTAATTTCTATGCATTTAGAACATACAATAAAGCTGTGAGTTTTAGATGTATATCTTTGCAAGAATTTCTTTATGAACACTAAATTTTCAGTGGCTGGCTTGTAAACTGGGTCCATTTCTGTTTTAATGTTGCTTTTTCGATAGAATCCCCCATTTTACCATAAAAATGCAAACATAGCATTTTCACTTTTCAGCAAAAATCTCTGTTACAGATAATGAGATTCTACAGCACATGTCTAAATAATAAGCAGAATCTAGAGAAGGTGGATTTTTCACCAGTCTACATTTTTTCAATGCAGAAGAGTTCTGGAGGCCCTCCTCTAAAAGAATCACTTGTAGTATACTTTATGTATTCCTCAAGAGAACATGATCACTTGTAGGAATTTTGTTTTCTTTTTGCATTTTATGTAAGTCTGTAATTCTAGTGAGAATAAATTTAAAGTTGTGTTTTTCT
Source organism: Thinocorus orbignyianus (assembly GCA_013400375.1). Lineage (NCBI taxonomy): Eukaryota > Metazoa > Chordata > Aves > Ciconiiformes > Thinocoridae > Thinocorus > Thinocorus orbignyianus. The sequence continues at coordinate 312,072 of VXBW01004677.1, forward strand.
TTTTTTCCTACAATATTTGTGGATAGGATAAAAAGCCAGGGAAGAAAAAAAGGAAGAAGAAATACCGCTCCTCGCGGAAATCTTCAACAAGCTCCTCTTCCGAATCAGAGTCAGACGGCAAGGTAAGCAGGCTGATGTCTTACTGTTGGCAAGTTTCCTTGATCTGTGTTACAAAGACACAAACATTTCTGGCTGTTGCATGTTGAATATTTCTGTAATCTTCCAAACTGAAGGCCATGTGTTCTTACTGTAGCTGAGCTGCACTCAGATGCAGGCTGGAATCTGCCTCCACTGGCCACAGTGCCTGGCAGAAATTATTTGATCTTTAGAAACTGAACATGCTTTATTCCAGCAAGTTTTAGCTGTTTTTCTGAATTCAAACATATGCAGCTTTTGTGCTGCTCAAATGTTTGGTTTTAATATTACACTAACAGTTAAAAAAATAAAATGTTCTGTGAAGTTCTTGTAAATGTGCTATGGAATTGAACACCATCTGGGAAAATACAGGTACTGCTGGGTGTCAGTGGCCAGAATGTTGCCTTTCTAAATGTCTGTGGACTGAGTAGTCCTGAAATGATTTTGTCTTTTTTTTTTTTTTCCCTTTCTGTTTAGGACAGCACAAAAAAGAAGAGGTCAAAGGAAGATTATGAAAAAGAGAAGGTATTTGTACACTTGAAATACTTACATCAGAACTGCATTTTGTGTATATATACTTTCACACATCTTCTGAAAGCAAAGGGCATCTGGGGACTAGAGGTCTATCTGAAAAGCCCCTGTCTCTCAAATCACGTGCTTTTCATGAGCACTTTTGGGGAAGGATTGAGGTACCTGTAACAGGCTAAATGACACAGCTGAGATGTGTGTTTGCACCTTGCAAAATGATGATTAGCAAAAATTATTTCAGATTTTGGCCTTAGAAAGTGAATGGAAGAAAGTAGCTTCAGCCTTCAGAACACCTTCTCTGGTACAGAGGGAAGGTGTGGGTGGGAAGCAGCTCATCAGCCACCTCATGCAGCATTAAAAATTTAAAAATAAAGAATTTGAAAAAGAAAAAAAGACTGTCCTTTAAATATACTGAGATTGTATATGAAGTGTTGAAGTGCAGCTGGCAGGGACAGCTTGTCCTGGTTGGAGGCAAATATAGAGGGAGCTTTTTTCTTTTGATTTTTATCAACAAAGCAAGAGTCTGAAGCTGCCATGTTTGTATGTGCGTGTTGAAACATCTCCGTTTACTCAGTAATGTTTAAAAATGGTGAAACATTTTATTTTTAAACACTCCTTCATGTGTTATAATGTGATATTTGTTATTGTAGTATGACTCCTCTCGCTATGAGAAGGCTGCTGTGTCTTAGTAACAAGAGAAGGGAATATACAGAAAAAGATTATTTCTACTAACAGTTGGAAGAGTAATTTGTTGAGAATGAGTTTAATGTCAACACTATTTAAAAATGTTTCAAAACTTAAAGCTTAGATTGAAGTATTATTTGTAAGCAGAAGCTTTATGAAGTTTGAAAGGCCTGACTTTACTCACAAATACATTACTTTGTGTAGGAAGGCAAAAACCACCACAGGAAGAGGAAGAAAGCCAGTCGTGGCGATGGACCTTTATCTTCAGAATCCTTATCAGAATCTGATCAGACAGAGGAGGTCAGTGTGAGACATCAGTTTCAGATGTTACGATGCTTTTAGCTTACTGATTTGTAGGAGTGAATGAATGAACCAGTTTAGATTTACTCTATCATAGAAACTGCTTTGCTTTGTACAGTTGAGTGCAGCACATTCAAACTTGTTAGTATTTTACTCATATTTCTCATATTCTCTGTATTTTATTTTTTTAATAAAAACCTTCAGGAGGAATTGTTCAGTACAGCCCCTGTCACCTCCAAGTCACTTTGAATTAATTCTCTTGATTCTTTTCAACTTTTTATGGATACTTTAGAGCTCAGTGAACTGAGACTAAGTGACTGGTGTGGTGTGGTGTCCTTCACAAAATTTCTCTCTGCTTGTGAATAGATGGGCAGATTTCAAGGTGGATAAAATATTTTTGCTCTGTTTTCCAGCAAATTACAATTTTTTTTGTGTAATAATCTTACTCTCATCCTGTTTATATCTACTTTGAGGATTTGTACTCTTGTAGGAATTTAGGAATGTGCCAATGTGTTGCAGTTTTAAGAATGTTTACTGTATTAGCGTAGTAATTTTATATCTCTGCTGTTTCTTGTTTTGCTGTGTATTAAAAGTAAAGTGTGTTACCAAATCAGTTATTCACAGGATAATACTCTAGAATATAGTACATATAAACCAGTGTTTCTTAACAGGTTATTGTTCATGCTATTCTGCTGTTGTACTGTCATTCATTTGTATACAACAAATGCTCAAACTTTTTATTTAAAACAGCATTGCCATATTTTTATGTATATTTTTAGGTGCAAGCAAAAAAGAAGAGAAACAATGAAGAAAAAGAGAAAACAGCAAGTATCCTTTACTCATACTGTAGTTTTAGGATATAAATGCTCCGTACTTGGTTAGCTTCCAGTTTCACATTTTTCAGTAATGCAAATATTTTATAGCAAAAGTCTACTGTCCAAGGGAATCCAAGTGAATGATTTCTGTATTTACCTGCTGAAGTCACTTTTTCAGTTGTTGAACTGAAGAACTTGTTACTATTTCACCTATATACATATATATGATTTGAGATGATAAAAGTTTACTACTGACTGTAGTGTGTGATTTGCTCTGTGTCAGAGTGGAGCTGCTCTAGAATCACTGCTGGAACGCCTGGTGCCTGCGTGACACCGGGCAGGGCAACGGGTTTGTCACGGGGGCAGGAGTGCTCTTTCTCTGTGAGCCTCCCTCTGCCAGACCATGCAAAGGGCCTCAGGACGTCATTGCTGCAACATCCAGCCTAATAGAATTTTTTTCCCCAACCAAGTAAAAAGCTGTCAGCAACCTGTTACTGTTCTCAACTTTGTTGATTTGTGTCTGTTGGTAAAAGCGAGAGGAAGGTTCAGCAGTGATTGACACAACCCAGCTTCATCACACATATCTGAGGCCCCTCAGTTGGGGAGTATAGTGATTCTGAGACCTGAAATGCTCACTTGAGATGCCTGGATATCTGTCTGTCTCCCCTGCCACAAGCAGCTTTCCTAATTAGACATCTCTGTCCAGATGAGCTGGGGCGAAGGGAAGGCTTAGATCAGTCCTAAAGATGCAGATACAGGAGTATCAGTGATACTCAGTACAGGATTTTTCATAATCATACAGTCTGTTTGCCGCAAAATTTCTAGTCACTGATTATGTGGTTTTTAATTAGGAGAATCGTGTAAGTAATATGTGTAAAACAGTTTTTATGCCAAGATTTGCTTGTTTATATAATGGTGCACCCATTCAGGAATGGCAGTTTACATTCTGCTTGCATGAAGACAAGGTTGTATCTCAGCTTTTGTATTGCAGATCAGGACAGTGACCTCAGGACAGAATCCAGTAGTGTTAGTTGAGTGTATTCCTGTTCACAATTAAGAACCTAATTATTTATTTTGAACAAGGTGCAAGTGTTGGAGATCTTAGCCAAGTGTAGTTGAACTCCTTAATTTTGCACAGTAAATATAAGCACTTTAAAAATCTGTAAACATCCTAGTTATTCCTGCACATATAGGATGGTACTGCTTGTCAAAGCACTTCTTTATTACTTTCTTAAAAACCTATAAAGCTCCAAAAATAATTTAAAAGTTTAGAAAATGTAATAGTGACAGTGACAAGAGGTGTGAAATAGCCAGACTGTAATGGAGATAAATTGAAGACTTCTCGTAATATTGTAAATTATTGGGTAAAATAGTAATTTTCTTTTTGTGACTTGTCAGTAGGTTTTTACAAAAACCTCTTTTGAATTGCCTTTGTAGATATCCTCCCTGTGCTCTCACTTTCACATTAGCAGAATGTAATAGATGTCAATTTCTCACACAATAATTTCCATGTAATATTTTTTTTTCAGGATAAAACAAAAAAGAGGAAGAAGCACAAGAAACATGGTAAAAAGAAGAAAAAGAAGATTGCTGGTTCAAATTCAGATTCGGAATAATATTTTTAAAAAAAACAGGACTATCAACAGAAGTGCAATGACTAAAGGAAACTTAAACTGTGAAATGACAGCAAACTTTACCAAACTGCATGAGTTTTCCTGTGTTTTAGAAATATTTCCAATCTTTCAGTAGCCAGCCAGGCACAGCTGTGCTGGGGAAGACCATTGTTACTGCCTGCTGCTTAATACATGAGGTACAACTTTTATAAAATTCCAGTAAGCAATGTTAGGTGTTTGAAACTATACAAGATGGTAGTCCAGCTGAGGTGTAAAATATTGGAGAATGAGAGTTAAACCCTTTAGATAGTAAAAGTAGTCTTTTAAAGCATTAGTAATAGTTTGTAAATCAGGACAAATAAAATCCCAGGTTCATTCTGCAGGTTAATATTACACACCAGCTTGTAATAGTTTGTCTGCTAATGACATTTACAAAATGGGAAATTAATGATAACATTTAAAATGCTGCCTTTGTAGAAATGTTTATCATCTGCCCTGTTACCGTCTTCATGCTTAGGAGAAAGGGAATGCTCCTGTTCTGGCTACCTGAGCAGGGTGCCTTTGCCTTTGAGTCTTGCGAATCTCTGCTGGTTTAATCCGCACAGCATCTCTCGTCCGGAGGAGTCAGGACCGCTGTCAGCAGGCTTTGTCTGAGTGAGCAGTGCTGGGCTTCTGAGCATGTGCTTCTGCACTAAGTGAGACAGTAAAACTGGCGTTCAAAACCTGAAGATTTGACCTCTAAAATAGCGATAGATCTTTGCTAGTAAATATGTATGTTTCATTTAATGTTGTTTTGGTTTAGTTGAACACTTCTTGCAAACACTGGTAGCTTTCTTTGCTTTACCTTTAGAATTGTTTTGCATGGTTTGTACCATTTTTAAATTAACAGAAATTTGTTGTAACCAGTTCTATGAATTATGTTCCACATGTAGAGTTTCATGTATGTATTTGGTTATTCTTATAGTTAAGTTCATTGCTGTGTTTAAGTGCACACTTGCTGAAGATATTTAGCATGTAAAAAGCAGAGTTTTGATACCTTAACAGCTTCATATTGAAGCTGATTTTACGCTAAGCAAGTTCAGTGGCAGACCTGTTGTGTGATGTGTCTTGTTAGATAAAAAAAAAAAAAACCTACTGCCAGAATCTCATTAAAGATACTGTTTAAACAGTTTGTATGTATATTTTTGTACTTGAGGGCTACAGAATGTTGACCTAAATCGTAAAGCTGTTTTACTTTAAATTAGTTGCTACAGAAATTGAAAAAAGCTTTTATAAATTAAATGTGCACGAAAGAAAACACAAGCAACCATTTGATTTTAGTTTTTACATGAAATTCTCACTGTGTCTTCTGCTGAAGCACCCGTTGCTGTGAGTCTTTGGCAGCCGCAGGGTGTGCTGGTGATCCCCCTCTCCCGACTGCGTGGGGGCCGGCCTGCACCTTCCCTCCCTTGCCTGCAGATGTTTCCACTATTGTATTGTGTTGACAAGGATTTCAAGCGTTTTGAGACCTTGATTATTAGTTTGCAAACCGTAATGTAAATCTGGGGTAGAAAGCTGATGTTGTATTGACATTCTACATCGTTTTTTCAGGTTAGGTTCTTGGGGGGGGAAGACAACCCGAGTTGCAGCAATGTCCCTCCAAACCATAGTAAGGATATTTTGATCAAGTATTTTATACTGTTGGGCTTGATGTTGCTGATTCTAAACACTGTTTTGTCAGTGGGGTTAAAATAAAGGCAAGATGCAGTGAACAGTAGGGGTTTGGTTTGAGGGTTGGGTTTGGTTTTGTTGGAATTGTTATCTTTTTAAGTTGTAGGGATGCAGTTTTGGTAAAAGAACTTGTAATGAGCCATAGCCTAAACGCCCAGTCCTCTGTGATACCATGTTTGACTTTTACACAGCTGCTTGCAAAGGAAAGAAATAAAACCAGAAATAAGAGCCCTAGTCTTCCAAATCCGTAAGCGGGTCTGTGGTTAATGGTGGGAATGCAGCTGTTTGTCCAGGACAGCGATGGATGCCCCTTTGCTCATCCCTGCTCGCCGAGGCCTCCAGCGCGGGCCCAGGCCCTGAGGGCGGCAGCGGAGCGTCGCCATGGGGACCTGCCTCCTGGCAGCAGGGCGCGCTGCAGTTCACTTCTTGCTCTTCTCTCCAGAAGCACTTTGAGAGGTTTGGCATTCGGTTGTTTTCTCTTCTACAGCTGCTCTTTGTTTTTTCTAGCGTCCGGTAGAAATTCCCTGTTAGGCCCGTACTTGCGTATGAGCGGCCGAGCAGCGAGGCCGGGCCCGGNGGGGTGGGTCGGGGCCCTCTCGCTTCCCTGTGTGTTCACCAAGTTACATTATAAACCGTGTTCGCTTGTGTTTCGACTGGGCAGTCAATAAAAGCGAGGTGGAATGTCTGATCAAACTCTTCAATGTGCTGGTGAAGAGGCCGGCCCAGTCCAGCAGCCCCTTCCCCAGGGTGGGCTTCGACCGCAACGTGTTCAGGGACACGCTGCACAGCGCCTTCGGCATGACGGATGTCATGCTCATGGACAGAGGTGAGACCCCGGGGATGAACAGCAGCCCAGGGGGGCCGTGCTGACCCGACGGGTGTGCCCAGGCAGCGCAGCGCCATGGTGTCCCCGTAACAAGTTTGGCTCAGGAGGCGCTGGGTACCCGACACCGGTGTTCTCTGTGGGGGTACTGTTCCCCTGGCTCAGGGTGGCTGACGCTCTGGTACCAGGCAGACCAGCTGTCCGGTGGGTTGTCACAGCCGAAGAGGACAGTGTGGTGTCACATCACGCTCTGCGGCGCTTCCTGCGGGGGCTGCAGCTGGGGCTCGGGTGTCCCGGGAAGGCCTGGGTTTGCATTTGAGGTGCTGTGAGCAGCACTCGGGGACCAGCCAGGGGGTGTGAGTAATGAGCCAAATAACCCTTCAAGATGCAGCCATGTCACAGACTGGTGGCGGGGCGGCCGCGTTGGCAGATGCTGTGGAAGTGGGGTGAGTGACCAGGGGTGTCCAGCGGGCACAACTGCCCCTTGCAGTCTCAGGCTGCCAGGAGCCACACCAGTGTTCACCTTTCTCCTCTTCTCTAACAGGAGGGCTATTTAAATGCCGTAATATAAGAACTTTTTGCCATTTTATGCACCGAGTCAAGTGTGGCTTGGAAAATACTTTACGTGGACACGTTCTTAAAAATTATTTTAACGCTTACATACAAGGGGCCTGGCTCAGTTTGCAAAAGCAATCCTGTTGCTTTCCAGTTCTGGAGTGCCTGGCTCTGTATGTAGACATGTTCCTGTAGCAAACTTACTGGTAACATGCTAAAAAATGAATTATTATAGACATATGTTGGTGCTTTGAATGATATCTTGGATTTAAAGTACAATATCACAGGCTGTTTGAATAGCGAAGCTGCAAGATCAAAAGCTTCTTCAGGCATGAGTGAAGAAAAAAAAGATTTTGGTACATGAAAAACAGAAGTTTATTTTTCTTTGTATATATTGTTTCTGGGATTGTTTTCTACCAAGATTTTATGAGACAAAGCCTAGTAATTAAAATCCTCTTTTACATGCAAATACGCCTCAGTGTAGGGGATACTGGTTTGGTTGGTTTAGGTCTGCATGGGAGCACACTTCCTAGAGTTGTTTAAGTCAGGAAAGTGACAAATCAAACAAAATGCCTTACTCCAGCAGGATTCTGGAGCAGAAGACCAGAAAACTCAGGGCAAGATCCCCTTCGTTATGATGGTGTAGAAAGATTCAAGAAGGGTAATCATACCTTGGTGAAAGCAGAGAAATATTTTTAGAAAAAAAGACGTGTTTTTATTTGTTGTATTTAAGAAAATATTTGCTAGTGTTTCCCTGTTCTATACATTTTAAATGGTTCTAATGCACTTCCCAGTGTTCCGCACTTTTGATAGAGACAACGATGGCTGCATCAGCGTGGTGGAGTGGGTGGAAGGCTTGTCAGTGCTTCTGCGAGGAACGCTGGAGGAAAGGATTAAATGTAAGCTTTATCTGTGTGGTAGTATTTAGTAGTAATCACTGAATTGGTGACTATTAAAGGGCATATTGCTTTTGATGTAATTTCCTAATTATTCTTATAAAGTATTTGGTAATTGAAGAGTTTTCTTCTCTGTAGTTTAATGCAGTGGAACTGAGCTCTGAAATGGCTTCACTGAGACAGGTTTTTCTGTGTAAATTGCCGTTACCACAGCTGTCAGCTTATTTTGCTGCTGACAAAAGCTAACATTTGAGCTGAAGCAAACCCAGCTTCTGAGTAACTGGGGTGTGCTTTGTAGGTGGCAAAGCCCTTCTGATACAGACAGCTGGTCCCTGCCACAGAAAATTGGGCTTTTAAACCAGAACCTCATTTATAATCTACATTGACACTTTTAGACAAGTTAAGATCTGACAGTTGCTATGGTTTCAGTGAACTGAAGCTAATTTATTTGAGCAGAAATAGATTTTAACTATGAAGGGTAAATAGCTAATAACTGACTAGTGTATATATATATCAAAATGTGACACGTATTTTGCATATAAATAAAATAGGTGGTAAATGTGGCTCCATAATTGCGCTGTGCAACACACAATTTCCATTTTCTGTCTATAGGTGACAGCTTTAACAGTGTGTGATGTACTTTGTAGGAACTTTAAATTTATTTATCTTTCAAAAAGACTGTTTTGAGGTTTACGACCTGAATGGTGATGGATACATTTCAAGAGAGGAAATGTTTCAAATGCTGAAAAACAGCCTTCTCAAACAACCATCAGAAGACGATCCTGATGAGGGAATTAAGGACTTGGTAGACATAGCACTGAAGAAAATGGCAAGTACTTGCTCACTGTGATAGTTGTCTTTCAGCTATTCATTGCCTCTGTGACGGCTTTACAGCAGGACTCTGAGCCACAGAGTTAGTTCCCTATTTGAGATAAGTTTCCAAAGGGAAGCCAGAAATATAATCCAGATCTGACAAGTCCCAGTCCAGAATCCTCATATGAAACTGAATTTATTATGCACATGCATTATAAACCGTGTGTGCATACACACACACCTGTGCGTGCCCAGTCAGAAGCAGAAAATTCAGAAGTGTACCCTGCAGTTATTTCAGTGTTCAGCATCTGCAGTAGCTTTAGTATTAAGCACACTTGTGTTTTATCAATTGATCATGAAATGCCTTTATCCAACATAATGTTCTATTAGAATAGTAACCTCAGGGCTATTAATGTAAAACTTGTCTTACCATGATTGATTTAGGATATCCAGATCAGCCAAGGACTGTCTTTCAATGTTTCCATTGACATAAGAAATACAACCTTCCCTCCTGTGGTGGTAGTTGAAAATCTCACTTAAAACCAGGTCTTGAATCCCAAGTCATTTGATTTAACCTCCCGTTTTCTGTTTCTCAAACCTACTTTATTTGATTTAAAAAAGCATTTATGCCCACTGTAGTGTTTGTTGGTGGTTTAAGCTGCTGTGACAATAGAAACTGGAGGTTTTCAAATTGCAGAAATACTAAAAACGCAGGGATGCTTTTCCCGCCCCCAGAGGACTGTTGTGCCGCTCTCAGCCCCTGCAGTTTGAAAGCAGCAGGATGGCATCCGCACGCTGCCCCAGCGCTTCAGGGTGCTGCAGGTGCACAAGGCAGGGCTGGAGCATGGGAACCACTGGGTAAAGAGCTGCCAGTCTCAGGCATGGGCTGTAGGCACGCTCATGAGGTACATACAACCACGGAATACAGCCTGACAGTCTCACCTGCTTCTGATTTACCTCAGCACGACTGTCCAAGATTAGTCCATGCAATTCTCAGCTCAGCCTCTTCCATGTTAAAGGTTTGTCTTCTCTGGAATTCTGTTAAGGAAGCCATGAGATAGTTGAGCTTGCAGCACCTCAGGCAGAAGCAAATGCTACAGACCGTGTCCAAGCAGGGGCTCTGTATACCCTGTATACAGGGATTTTTGTATACACTCAAGCTAAAAATATAATGTCTTCAAATTGTTGCCTGTTATGAAAGATGTAAATGTGCTGTCTGTTAAACAAAAAGACAGTCACTACAAGAGATCCTTCTTTGCTGAAGAGTTCCCTTCCTTTTGTAGGACTATGATCATGATGGCAAGCTTTCTTTTGCGGACTTTGAAAAAGCAGTCAGAGATGAAAATCTTCTCTTAGAAGCCTTTGGACCGTGTTTGCCAGACCTAAAGGTACATCAGCCAGAGTTTAAAAACCACCATCCCAAGACACAAATGCTTCCTGTGCTGTTGGTGAGATGTAGGTGCTGTGGCAGGGAACCAGGGGTGTCCCAAGGGAACTTTCCCTCCTTCGCATCCTCCTCCCAGTCCCTGCCCTCCTGCTTCCAGCCCTCACTCCTGCCCTCCAGGGCACAGCCAGAGCCTGCCTCGCTCACACCTTGCCCCTGCTTAGCAGTTACAATCTGAATTTCCCCTTCGGTTATAACTTTGAATGTTCTAACCTTTTATAGATGTCTAACCAACATTATACATACATCATGTTAGCACACTTGGTGGGGACATCATTAATGCTATGGCATTTACCTTTTCTAAGCTAAAAAGCAAGAGGAAGCCTATACATAAGGACTCTCTGCTTACACTTTTCAGTTTAGCATCTTTTTGAATTAAATTTAAATCCTCTTGTTTATTGAAAACAAACTAACTTTTTTTTACTATTATTTAAAAAAATAAAACCCCAGAGCAGCATGGCATTTGAAGAAAGCACCTTCCGGGGAAACAAGTGAACACAGTAGGAAGACATTTTTCTTCACCGTTCTTCATGGTATAGTAAAAATAGGAGCATCTTGAAATATTACTAAGTTTCAGTATTCTTTTACTGTAAAAGTTACTGAATAAATAGAACTTACTTCTGTGGCTGTACTTGGATACAGTTCCTCGATGCGTTCTGAGGCAGGGTGTGCGGTGCCCAGGGAGGATCCCTGCACTGCCACCTCACGCTGTTTGTTCATGCCAAGAGACAAACTCATCAATTTTTAACAAGGAATTGCTTGGAAACACAGCAAAAAAAAAGTTTTATTTTTACATTAAAAAAAAATATATATATTAAACTACATGCTTTAAGAGGACTGTTGGAAGACACTGCCAGCAGTACTTATATTCTTCTTCTCTGCTTTACCAGCGGTTTGGCTGTGCTACTCGCCGGCTTTTCCACAGATGTTCTTGAAACAGAATCTGCTACCTAAATCGGGGGGAGGAAAAAGAAATCTTAGTAAACTGTAACTACTCCTTTTTTATACAAGGTTTAAAGTAAGGCTGTACCTCCAACATCTGAGTATTGGGAGGGATATATTACTATAATCACACTTGAATTGATTTTTCCTGCAGAGGAAGGGAAAAAATAATACCACAGGTAGCATTAAACACAAGAGGTGAAACTTAAAACACCAGAAGTGCTAGTAGTCCCCTATTTGTATTTTAACCACACCCACTGATTTCAGGTACTCAGCAATAGCGTTATGTATCCTACCACCCCTCTCCCTACCAAAGGTGTTCTCAAAGTAAGGCTTAGCATGCTTTTTAGACTTGTGTATTCCAAGAAGAAAATGGAAGGGAAAAGAAAAACATGCGCTTTGACAAATGTTTTAGAGATTTATTTAATGTAAGGGGTGCCTATTTATCAGTTTGCCTGGAGATAAGCTCTTTCAAATCTGCCTAGTTATAGTCAAGGAAGCTTTTAGTATCTTCATTTAAATGGAAAGTTATACCAGGAGTTGATTAATATCCTCCAGAAAAGGTTATATATCTTAAACCATACTTCCTGGCATCGAATGTGTGGTTCTGTACATCTTTTAATGCTGTAAGTAGTGCTGGAGCAAACTTACATTCAGCTCTGATTGATTATTTTTCACTGCCTTCCAATCAGAAAGCAAGTACAATCCTCAACTCTGGAGTCAGCAGGACTAACTCCAGATTTACATTTCCCCACGTGGGAGTGTAGTTTACTAAAAATCACTGAGGACCACGCAGTGACATTTATACTTTCTGAAGCGCAGCACAAGAGCTATGGAGAATGGCCTGCAATATTCTGCATTATGAAAGAATTAAGCAGTAAGAACAGTAGCTTTAAGTGGCAAATAAACTGATAATACTGAAGAAAAATATAGAATTAAGTTATCTTAGGAGCTTATCTATTTTAGGGATAGAAAATACGTAATATACACGTTCAAAAATGAAAATAGCAGAACTTCCAGAATCTGTACCTCTTTCAGTTTATTTCGAATTAATGTAGCTGAAGTATTCAAAGAGTCATCATCCATATCCACTTTAGGTATTTCCGGTAGCTGTGGACCAAAAACAACTTCAGTTTTGTCCCCACTTGTTCCAAGGAGGGAAAACTTGTCACCTTCTTCTCTTTTCCTCTTACGTTCTTGCAGGTGAGTTGCACGAGGCATAAACCTCTCAATCGGAGAAGTTCTTTGCTGCACTGAAGGAGCTGGAGTCCATCCTCCCGGCTGGACACTGGGGGTTAGGGATGTGCTTTGACCAAAATACCCAGAAGTTCCAGCATAATTGTTCCCGTGGGGCTCTGATGTTCGCGTGGGGCTCTGATGCTGGTCCCCAGACAGGTGTCTTATGCTACAGGCTACTCTGTGAGAGCCTGCAAAGCGGGATGGGTCCCAGTTGCTGGCTGCATGTGATCCTGCTGTATTCCATGAACAATCACGCCCGGAGTTCTTGGGGATGGTCTTCTTAGGGCTCTCCACTTTCTTTAACACAAAGCAATCTGTAAAACGACAAAAAGGCAGCTTCACCATTTTATGTCATTATTAGCTCTAACACAGAAAAAAATCCATCATTTAGTACAGTGACAGCCACCTTCCTGGGATTCTTTTTTTCCCCAAATGGCACCTTTCAAGCTATAGTTTTCCAGCCTATTCCCTCTGCTGCTTTGTGAGCAACACCTGAACACAAGTGTTCTCAAACCTGCTGAAATACAAGGAAAACATTTTTCACGTTGCAAATGCATGATTCTTGCTTCCAGTTACAATTGCAAGGACAGGCTGTCTTGCAGGTATTTTGATGCAGTCAAAATAAAAAAAAACAGCGATTGTACTCCCTTTAAGCAGCCTCAGGCGATGAATAACGATCCCAAAGCACACAAGCACAAGCAGGGAGCCTGTGCTGGACCCTTTCCTTATTTCTGCGCTTGCCCAGCCTGCGACGCTGCCTGGGAGCTCTGCAGCCCAGCAGCCTTTGCCCAGCCAGCCTGTGCTCTGTGTTCCTCCAGTGCTGCAGGAATGCCCTGGGAGGGTCTGTATCGTCACCTTCCTTACAACACTGCCCCTTTGGGCACGCCTGAGGAAGCTGGAACAAGGGTAGAAAGGCCATCCCAATCTTCCTTACATGCCTGAAACTTGTGATAATATTTAAAAAAAAAACACCAAAAAAAAAAAGAAGGACATACTTGATCATTAAGGCTTAAGCATTTCTGGTTTTTAATCAAAAATGAAAACTTGCTTTGAAAAAGACACAGCCCTCTAAGCACCAAACGACATCTCCATTCTGCTGCAAACATCCCTAAAGTGCATTTTTAAAACAGCATTATCTTTAACGGGGACTTGAACCAAAACCCCACCAAACACTGAAGTGAGGTGTCAAGATTCTATAGAAAATCTAATTACAAACCTCTTTGATTTGTTGCCTTTGCTACATACTTCCTTCTGTCTTGCAGCTTCTCCCTGGTTTCTTGGACGGTTTCGAATTCTGGAGCGTAGCACACGTGCAGCAAACTGCCAAAGAAACTCCGCTCATCCATCTTCTTCTTGGCCACCCTGAAGGGAATTAAATTGCACTGGCAAAACTGAGAATTTTACTTCAGCTCTTTAGAGCCTTAACAGATTGTAAATAAAGAAGGTGTATGAGATTGACACAGCAAGAGGCGGGTACTGCCCTGTACAATACCTTGCACATTGCAGATTTTGGAATTTTATAAGATAAACTTCAGTAAATTGCTCTGCTGGATATTCATCTAGAGCATAATACTCCTCGATGGCACCATATAATGCAAATTGTTCAACTAATGCCTTCATAACGCCTAATGCAGGAACTCCTTGTATTAGTAAGTAACGAGATTCCAAGTTGACAGTATAAACCTGGGGAAAAAGCACAAACCCGAGACCCCCGGTCTGTGAGAACGCTGCCACCCGCGCTTTGCTGAGAGCTGAGGAACCGGCTCCGCGTTCCCCGGGGCTGCTGACAGCCCGCCCAGAGCAGGGCGGACGCTGCGCGGCCTCTCCCCGCGGCTGCCGGACCCCAGGGCTGGGCGGCACCGGGGACCCGCTGCCCCGAGCCTGTATGGCCCCGCACGGCGCCTCCCGGCGCCCCTCGGTGCCCCGCACGGCGCCTCCCAGTCCCTCCCAATACCCCTAAACCCCCATTTATCTCCCTCAGTCCTTCCCAGTGCCTCCCAGTGTCCCCACGCTCCCTGCCAGTCCTTCCTAGTGCCCCTAAATGCCCATTTATATTCCTCCCAGTGTCCCCATATCCCTTTCCAATGCCTCCCAGTCCTTCCCAGTGCCCTTAAAACCCCCATTTATCTCCCTCCCAGTGCNACCGCGGCCGGGGCGAGGGGCCGGGCCTTCCCTTCTGCCGCAGTCACTTGGTGCTTTAGGGGCTTGCCGGAGGGGCGGGGGGGGGGGAGCTCACTGCGCTGAGCCCTTGAGGCGCTTCCTGCCCGCGGCGGCCGCGGGACGGGAACACCCGATCCCCGCAGCCCTGTCAGCGGCGGCCTGGGAGATGCAAACTCTTTAATGAAAGTGCTCGAAAGGGGGTAGATAACGGTGGGAATAGATTGCGCCGGGTGAGCCCTGTCCCAGCTGACAGGGGAGCGGGAGGTGAATCCCTGGCTGAGGGCGCGGGGCGAGCGGGTGGTGAAACAGCTCCTGAGAGGCCGTGTCGTGTGGGGGTGAGACATGGGCTGCAGGGTGCTGTCAGGGAATGTTCATTATAACGGGGCCTGTAAAAGCCAGCAAATATTTGTAACTCCTTTGATCTGTCCGATCAGACCCGGCCGAGCTGGTTTGTTGTTAACCTATTGTGTTCCTGTGGACCTCAGGGCCAGGCTGTGAGGGTGTCCTGTGGCCGGCGGCCGCTCTTCCTGAGCTGGATGGAAATCGGGCATCGAGGTCACCAGGGTGAAAACATTGCAGAGATTAACAGACACCTGGCAGAGAAACTTGGCATTTCAGATGGACAAGAGGTTTGAAACGCAATCTTTTTTGTTCTTATTTAAATAAAGAGTGCATTGCAAGATGCCTGAGGGGGTAAAAATTTGCAAGTTACCCGTGACTTTCTTGTGTCCTATATTTAGACAGTTACTTTATGTGTATCTGCTCATAAGAAAAGTTAACTGTCATGAAATGTCTCAAACATGAAAAGATTTGCTCATTAAATCATTAACGATTGCCTAATAATATTAGGATAGGCCTGGGGGTAGGTCTTTGCAAGGCTGGAGCTGCAGTGCCATAAATTTTAGGAAAATACACTTTTAAGCGATTAAACAATTTAGGAATTATCTCAGAAAGTTTTGCCAGGAGTTCCAGTTATTTTAAAGCAATTAATGACTTACTGCTTATTTCTTCTTGTTTGACTTATTTGGGGCTTAAATTTCCCCCCTCCCTCCCTGCCCTTTCCCACCATGTCCCCGTGTGTCCTCTCTCTTCGGATGCGCGTTTAAATTGGGCACTGTGCTAAACTTCCTGTGAAGGAACTTTCTATCAAACAGAAGAGATGCCCAAGAGACAGCCAGAGCTTTCTGACGTAGGACTGTTAAAATCTCAGCAAGCAAGGGGTTTGTCCTGTGAATAGGTAGAGATTTAAATGAACCTGAGGAGCAGCAGAGTACCGCTCTGCCCGATGCTCGGTGCCGTGTGCCCATACGTGCCTGTGCTCTGACGTGGGAGGTTTCGCTCAGCACAGTAGAAGACATCAAAGAATGGGGCTCACAGCAGGGCATTGTCTTGCCTTGTTCACTGTAATTGTAAAAAACTGAATTACCAGTTTTCTAGTTGAATTGAAGATGGGGCTGCTCTGTGTTTGTAAATAAGAAGTTTAATGTTTTGAAATGGTGTTGCTTTTGCCAGGTATTTCTTGAACCCTGTTCCCACGTCTCTTCCTGTCGGCAAGTAGAAGTGGAACCACTCTCAACAGATGACTGGGAAATTCTGGTAATAAAATCTTTTCCCTTGTTCACATCCTTTTCTTACAGATGACAGAGCTTTTGACACAAGCAGCTTTTTGCCCAGTGTCCCGTTCTTTCAGCCTCTAAGGGAATACTAAGTGTAGTGGGGTGTAATTGTATTTTATACTTTAAATGGTGCGTTAGAAAGAGATGCAGGGGTTCTGTCTTCAAACAAATGTTGAGAATGTGTGCAATATTTAATTTATGGTGATGTCATGTTTTCCCAGGAGCTGCACGCTTCCTCCCTGGAAAAACATCTTCTTGACCAGATTCGAATAGTATTTCCAAAAGCCATCTTCCCTGTCTGGGTTGAGCAGCACACTCACATCTACATCAGAGTGGGTAAGCAGCAGGGCCGGTCCCTGTGGCCCCTTGAGGAGGCCCCGTGGGCTGGGGGGCAGCACTCACTGACCTGCTTTGTTCGCACCCAGGTACACTTATGCCAGCAGCACCCTACGGGAGGTTAGAACCCTGCACGGAGCTTCTGGTGTGTCCCAAAACACGCCAGCTTGAGGAAAATGTCACCAGCATGCCTTCCGCTGAAAGTGACACCTTGCTCAAAAGTTTTGTGAGAAATAACGTGGAGCGAGAAGAAACAGTAGAGGATCCTTTTGGCAAAGAACCTTACTTGAAGCCAGCAGTGCCTGAACAGAGTAAGGCGGATGCAAACGTGACGTTTGGCTCAAATGTTCTCCCAAATATATGGAATTTCATAGGGAGCATTTTCTCTCATGCATCTGGGCAGAAACAGAAGACTTTGTGTGATAAAGATGGAATGAACACCTTCAAAGACAAGCTGCTGCACTTAATTAACATGGATTCCATTTTCAGAGTGTGTCAGTCCCAGCCTCCCAGCGTACAGAGCGCAGCCGCTACTCACACCTTCCTGGAACACAACGCTGTTCATGTTTTCCCCTGGAATTTAGAATTTATTGATTTGGATCCAAACCCTGTAGTATCTTATGGGAAAATTAAGCAGCTGCTTTCCCCAAGACAGTGTCATCAAGAAGCAAAGCAAAATCTGCCACCAGAAAAGCAAAAGCGTTTGACTAGTACGCAAGGCCAAAATCCTTCTGGTTCTGATAGCCGTCAAGAATCCGGTGAGGGATCTGTTGTTCAAATCGTGTGGAATGGATTTGAAGACCTAAAGAGTGTCATAGAGTTTGGCCACAGTGGGGAAGCTCTGCATGTTGGAAGAGTTTGGGTCAGTTTGAGCGCACTGTCTTTTAGGCTTTTTAGTGGGTAGTATTTTCTATTGAATAATTGCGATACTGGCTAATCCACATGCAGTTTTGGGATAGAGACCGTGTGTTGTGCTCTCAAGTAGAGTGTTCTAGAATAAACCAGCGTTTTCTAGAGCTGGGCTTTGCTAAGCTTTCTTGTTCTGGACTATGGTACTTACCATCATTCTCCAAGACATCTGGTGTACTCTGGGTAACTGCACCCTTAGCATTTTTGCACCAAATTGTGAAAATTCTTCAGTATTTCTGGAGGAAGTTCATGCTTTCTTCAAAATCTGTTGGTATCCGTTGTGTTCGTGAGGAGGTGAATGTGTCTGCTCACCTTCAGTGCTGCATAAGGAGGTGCTTTTCGTCAGTTATCGCTTTAAAATGTGCTTTTGACTCTAGGTGTCATCAGACTGTAAAGGCATGGGGTCACGTATCCTAGCACTACACGGTGTTTGCAAGTGCTCTTATGTACTTTTTAAAACACACCTTGGAAAGGTAATATCAAATAACCAACCTTTCTGTAATTTAAACTATTTCAAGGTACCACAAGTCCCAGCCTGCAGACACAGACATCTCAGCTTGCTCTGGTAGAACTGCTGCCTGCCCATGCTCTTTCTTTCCTGGAAGCACATGTGAGATCAAGAAAAACAGATAAAATGCACTCCAAATCACCAGCTTACTATTATCATGATATACTTCTCACTGTTTACTTATGGTTTTTTTGTTGTGGATGAGAGCAAGAGCCTGCAGTGGTCTTTGCCACTAAATCTTCTGAGAGACCTAACAATTTTCCAAATGCCATCAACCACAAAGTCTTCTGGACTTAATAAACGTTTATGAGAAGTTTTCAATTTGGATATAGGTTTAAAATAAGACAGAATATTTGAAAAGTAGTTTCCCTTTTAAAAGGGCAAAGGGAGTGGTGCAGTGGTACAGGGTTTCTCTCCGTGCTGCAGATGTGCTCAGTTCTCGTCTGTGTAAGGGCCTGTCTGTATTAACCTGCACCTGGAAATTCCTTTTCATCAGCAAATGAGAGCAGGCTTGGTGTTTTTCTGTTATGCTAAAAGCATTCTTACAACATTCAGATAATTCCTCCTAATTCTTCTTTTCACCATTTTGGTTTTTATTTGCAGAGGGTAGTAGATGGTCAGCTGTAGTGAGCATTCTCACAAGCAGGGTAAGAGGCAACCAGGTGTGTGTGAGAGAACGAGATCCTGGTCCTGCCGCCGATGTTCCGGTGTCCTTAGTTCTCCTCCAGAGTGCAGCCAACCAACAGATCAGGGATCAAATGTAGAGATTCTGTTCTATTAGTGATGAAGAAACTGCTGTTGTATTATGCATGCAACCTTAGACCTGCTTTACTTTCTAATATTTCCTTTTCCTTTGCTTTTATTTTAAATATTTCAGATTCCAGATGGTCTGAGGAAAAAACTGCATATTGAAATACATTCAACAGTCCGAATTCAGTCAGTTGAATCTGTTCCTAAAATTCCCCCGTCTCTTACACTGCAACCCAAACAGGACTTAGTGAGTTGATATTCTTGGTCACATACTTGTGCTAAGTTGGTGGGGTGTTATGTTTATTTCTTGTCCTGTGTTAGGTGGCAGTTGGGAGGACGTCTCTCCTGTGTGACAGCGCCCGTTGGCAGGTGGTGCCCCTGGCCCCGCTGAGCGCAGGATTCCTTGTGTGCAGGGACGAGAGGCTTGTACTGAACACCCAAAACAAGGTGCAGGTCAATGCCAGTGCGTGCCTTGGGTGCTTCTCCAAAGCCAGGAGCTGAACAGTGCTCTTGGTATGGGCAGTGCACCTAAGTAAAACAAGAATAAAAGCTTTTCCTTGCCCTCGCCTCAGTGTTCAAGGGTAAAACCTGTAGAGGTGGCAGAAGATTTACTGTTGCTGTGGCAAGGGCTAAACAGGCCTTTCCGTAGAGCAGCTGATAGAAACGATGTTTGTTGGGGAATGTAATTTTCTAAATAAATAAAACTCTTACATCTTCTCCTATCTCTGTGCTACCATAAGAGAAACAAATGTCTTACTAACACCTTGTTTTGTTCCATTTCCCTCTTTCTTTTTTCCTGTTTAGCACAAAGATACACATGAAGATGATGTTAAATCTGCTTTCAGTTCTTGGCTGCAGGATTCCGCTACTGATGATCACCCATGGGTCATGGGTGGCACAGACTGCATCCATCTGCCTGATAAGGAAGGTAAGGCTAAAGCTGTCCTGTGCTGTAGATGTCCTGACTGTCCCCTGGGGAATGTCCTTAGGCGATCGGCTCCGTGGGCACCCTCCAGCAGGTGTCTCTGCACTGAACCTGTATGCATCAGTTACACTTCAGTAATGGTCAACTTCTTTTATTCTTTTGTTTTGGATTATATCACAGTAATTCAAAGTACACTCATGTTTCATTTTATGAGGAATAAAAAGTGAATTTATTTCAAATTTTAGTAGTTGTTCCTTGGGTTTTTACAGGAATGGAGGAATTCGTGGTTAGTGCGGCCCATCCTGCGCGCATGGAAGAAAATAAGGCTGAGAATATTTTTATACTGAGTCCCAGTTTGCTGCAAAAGACTAACATACAAGTAAATATCACATAGTATCAGGTATCAAGTAATTTAAGTCGTTCTGTTTGGTTAAAAATATATTGCATTCTCTATATAATGCGTTGTGGTTTCCCTTCTGACATAAATAATGTCAGTTTGTTCATTAAATTCTGTCTTCATTCTTTATGTGCTATTTCATAGCCTCAGCCCTGGTGAGGTTCCAGGCATGCCACGCTGGGTACTGAGTTGCAGGGTCTGTATTGAACTCTCAGAAAAATCAGGTAGAGCAGAGGAAAGCCAGTGATGTCCGAGTCTGAACGTCCCATCCCTGCACTCAGTTGTTCTTGCCCATGGCAGCTGAGCATGAGATCCCTTCGCAGCTGTTCTGGCAGGAGCAGCAGCTTGTTCTGACAAGACACTCTCCCCGTTCAAACCTGCTGAACTCACGCTGCCTCCTCTTTTCTGTAGTGTCTGCGCATTCTGCTGCTTCAGGCTTTCCTTTCTCAGGAGAATAAATATTCCTGTTTAATGTTAGGATTACTGTTTGCATTAATAATTCTGGTTGGACCAGTGCCCGTGGCTCCAGGAGTATGGTTATAACAGTGAGATAACATTTTTTTCATTTTTAAACTGATAGATTTAAATTTTAGCAGAGAATTAAAGTGTCCTAAATTGAGGTTTTCTGCAAAATTTGGGATTCCTGTTACCAATGCATCTTTCTTTCAAGCTCAGTAAGCTTCAGCAAAGCATACACACAGCATTTTCTGCACACAGTTCCAAAAAAGCCTGGTGATTTCTGTTCCCTTTTTCTTGAGGTGTATTTAAAGTAAAGTACTAACTCTTTCCTTTGTTGTAGGTTCTTTTGCATCCTCTAAGTGAAAAAGCTGACGGTGACAGCCAGCCACCTATGTGTGACACAGACAGGAACCCTCCTTCCCACAGACTGAATGATTTAGGGTGAGACATTTCCATAGTAGAAAACAGGGGAGGGAATGGAAATGAAAAGAAAAAGAGTACTGGTGGGAATGCGGACCTGAAGCAAGGGTGGGACAGAGGGGGCAACAGAGACTCTTAGAGTGTTGTGGTAGGATGTTATCAGTGTTGTGGGAAGTAATCCAGGATATCACTGGGGCCTTGCGAAAGGCAACGGAGCGCATTGGCAGTGGAAGGGGAGTGGGGGCTGATGGAGGGGCAGCGTGGTAGGGATGGGATGAGGGAGGGCAGAGATGTTAGGAACCAGGATTCATTCCATTTCTTGTGGGACAACACTTTTTGTTGGAGGCTGGAATACAAAAAGGATAGCCTTGCTGATGGTGGACCTGAAAAAGAGCACTATTGTGTTGAAAGTCCCAGAGAGATTTGGGACAGTCAAGGATGAGGATGTCTTCAAATGCACTATGGGCTGCTTTATCTCTGGAAAGGCTAAGAAGTTTTCTGAGCACGCTTGGCGTTTTACCGATTCCTTAGTAGGTCATTACTCAGAATTCAGGTAGATGAAGCCCCATAGTCTGGTTTGCTGTGGTCTCCTGAGCCCTCCTGGTGCTGGGCTGGTGTGGAACGGCTGGGTCATCCGTTGTGGGGCTGTTCTGCAGGGTCTGTCTGTCCCATGTGACTGCTGCAAAGGAAGGGTGCTGCCTCTTCAAACTGAATTGCCTTTAGCTTTCTCTTGAAAAGGTGAAGTGCACAAAATGTGTCTGCGCTGAAACTTGGCCGTGCTGCGAGCTGTTAGCATTTGTGTCCTGTGCACTGGTGCGAGCTGTAGGCTATTTAATGTTTTATTTGCTCCACAGAGGAGTGGAAGAATTAGGAACATCTTCCTTTGAACACATAAGCCACAGCCTCCTGGGCCGCCCTGTGTCTCAGAAGCTGGCTGCCATTGCCGTGGGCCTGCGGAGCGGCGGCGTGCTCCTCACGGGAGGAAAGGTACCCCCTGCGCTGCCCCCCGTCCGCCCAGCTGTCTGCTGCAGCTGCACAACTTCCCAAGTTTGCTCTGATACCATGCAAATTCCAAAGAATTAAAGAACAAGCTGAAAACAGAGTAGCTAACTGAACAGAGCTGATTCAATAAAACGTTGTATAATGTATATATACACACGCACATGTGATGTGCACACTTCATCAATATGTATTCCTGTTTCATGTATATATATTTTATATACAGATAATGTAAGTTTTTTTAGATTGCTACCCATGCAACTTCAGTTTGTTCCCTGGGGGGATTAATTTATTTCATGTTTATAGTATAAAAACACTTTTTGTTTCTGAAATATTTGAATGAAAATAAGAAGGCAGTATCTTTTCCTGCCATTTGATGCTGTAGCTCAGTGGAAGGCAGCTGCCCCGGGCAGATCCACGCGATGCCACGTGGCACTGGAGCTGAGGGGTGTCTGAAGCTGGCTGGTGCAGTCAGAACACGGCAGGGGCTCTGTGCTCTGAACCTGGCTGAACTTGTTTCACTCCAGGGCCTTGGTCTCTGTCAGCTGATAGAAAGACAGAACACATAGGTGCTTTTGGTGAGGAATACAACCCATGTGCATACAGCTTTCCCAGCTTGTGAACTGGTGTATACTGGACAAAAACTCTGCAGAAACAAAAGGAAATAGTTCTATCAGTCTACATTGGCTCATATTTGTTTTTGTAGGGAAGTGGGAAGTCAGCATTAGCAAAGGCCATCTGCAAAGAAGCATTCGATAGACTGGATGCTCACGTGGAAGTAATTGACTGTAAAGCTTTAAGAGGTATAGTATTTTTTTTTAAATCTCAAATATTTGCTGTGTGATGAAGCAGCACAATTACGAAATTATGTTTAGTCTGAATAATTTTTTTTATAAATAAGTAATAATAAATAAATAAATACATAAAATTAATTTTAGAGTATTATTACTGCTTCTGCAAGGATATTTGGTGCCTTGCAACGAGCATCTTTAACAGTCTGATGAAAATAGAGCTGCCGTGAACTTATTTCACACTTCTCTTGGTTTCTGTCTCACGTCCCACCACCAAACTCAAGCCATGCTTGCCATGCTTATTTCTGATTGCAACTTCTTCCTGTTTCGTAACCAGTTGAACTGTGTGTTTTTTCAGTGGGGCTGGGTGGAATAAATGTTAAGTGAACAAATGCTAAGTGCTAAAGGTTCCCTGTGTTACTCTGTAAAGGGATGACCCAGGCACCAAAGCAGGATCGAACAACCACCCGAGACTTGGTTTGTGGTGGTGTGTTTACTGACCCGGTGTACGTCATCTAACACTCACAGTTATAGATGATGATGAGATGAATCCTTAGGTTTTGTGATTTCAAAATAAGTATTTTGCACCAAAAATGGCAGAGAACAAAAAAAGGCTTTTTTGGCTTTCCCAAATAGTCTTGGTGTTACAGAGGCAGAGAACACTCAGCTGTTCTTACCCAGCCGTTGTATTGCATGGCTGTATTCTTCTTGCTCAAGTCCCTGCTGAGCTCCGTGCTCCAGAGAAAAAGGGAAGGATTGCTAACAAGCTGTGTCCTTTGCTCTGAACAAGGTTTTGAGTTGCGGGACTCTTTAGTAGGTAATTTAGAGTGCTGCTGGTACTGCCCTGTAGGCTTCTATAGTGGTTAATGAAAGGTGATTAATCTCACTTTAGGACAGATGAATCCTTCTAGTACTTTTCTGATCTTTTCTTTACTGACTGTTGACTCTGGTTTAATCTTGGTGCCTCCCACTAGAGCAGGATGGGGCTTGGAGCAACCTGCTCTGGTGAGAGATGTCCCTGCCCAGGGCAGGGGGGTGGCACTGGATGATCTTGAAGGTCCCTTCCAACTCTGACCATTCTGTGATTCTATGATTTATAGGCTTAACATTAAGCTACACAGATTATGTGAGCAAGATGTATGATGATCTTTCTTTCCTGGTATGTTCCATCATTAGAATTGTATTTCTGTTTTAGGAAAAAGGTTAGTAAACATAAGGAAAACTGTGGAGGAAGCTTTTTTAGAGGCAGTGTGGAGACAACCATCCGTTCTTTTGCTGGACGATCTGGACCAGGTTGTTGGGGTACCTTCTACACCAGAGCATGAGAACAGCCCCGAAAGCATCCAAAGCAGTAGGCTCGCTTACGGTAATCCTGTGCTACCTGTGTTTGGGTAACAGTATACCCAACTGAGAACTTCTGGCTGCTGAGCTGCATTGTCCTACCTGGACAACGCTGTCTGTAACATTATTGCCTCTGGACCATGTGTGTTCCATGGCAGGGATTCACAAAGTACAGCATTTAGACCGTTTGATGATTCCTCGCATCCATAAGTTCTTTGATTTCCATAACACTAGAATGCTTATTTTCTAGGCTTAGCCTCTGTTTTTATTCTTATAACTTTCCCTTTTTTGTTTACATGGAGGCAATAACAATTCTAGAACAGTCATCATAGCGCACAAAAAAAAATAATCCACGTTTAATATCCTGTGGTAGGTAGACATCATCAGTGATGTTACAAATTAGCTTTTAAAGAGCACTTCTGATGGCATTTTATTAGTGGAACACACTGTCCTAGCAAAAACAACTATACATCTTTTATTTTTAAATTTAAAAAACCTTGTAAATGTGGGAATAAACCAAATATATAATAAGATGTTACATTTTGTGTGCCCTAATGCTCTCCTGCAGTACAGTAGGAATCTCTGTTATGAAATGCAGAATCTCTTGTTATTTTGCAATTCATTGAACATTGTCTTCTGTGTTTAGTTTTGAAAGATCTGATAAAAGAAGTTATTTCCATGGGGAGCTGGATTGCATTAATGGCCACAAGTCAGTCTGAACATTCCCTACATCCTTCCCTGGTTGCAGCTCAAGGAACTCACATATTTCAGTGCTTCAAATGTATCCAACCTCCAGATCAGGTAAGTTCAGGTCAAATGGTTAAAGGTCGTTTGCCTTCCCTGCAGCCCCAAATGCAGCACTGAAACAGTGCATAAGTAGTAAGCGTCACCTGGAGCTGAGACAAAAATCAGGAAATCTCAGAAGTTCTTTAATGATACTTAAATACCTCAGAACTTACATCTGTCATTATTTTTTTTAAACTTACATCCTATGTTCTTATTTTTTTGAATTTCTGAAATCCACTTAACTAGTGAACTCGATATACACTTGCTGCACAATTCTGTTTTTCAGAAGCAAAGATGTGAAATGCTGCATTCCATAATAAAAAAGAAACTGAATTCTGATGTAAAGAAGTTCTCTGATCTCGACCTCCAGTGTATCGCAAAGGAAACGGAAGGTTTTGTTGCCAGAGACTTTACTGTGCTGGTTGATCGTGCCATTCATGCCTGTGTTTCCCAGCAGAGTGCACTCCAGCATGGCGGTATGTGGGACAAGATTTCTTATTTCATGGTCTTGCTTCTGTCGTCTAGAACCTGTGGAGTAACATAGAAGCAAGAAGCCAGTTTTAATGTTTTATGTTTAAAATGTATTTAATTGTGAGGAATTTGTGTAGGCTGTGTGTTCTTTTCTGGTTCACATTGGTTTTGTTTCTCTTCTCTTTTGTTTTAAGCAGAATTGAATCTGTCGACTATGGATTTCCAGAAAGCTCTGAAAGATTTTACTCCATTAGCTCTGAGAAATGTCAACCTTCATAAACCTAAGGACATTGGCTGGGACAGGATTGGTGGCTTAAAAGATGTGAAGCAAATACTCATGGATACCATCATGTTACCTGCAAAGGTACCCAGTTCTTTGAAATTAGTCGCCTGAATTTTGTACATGATGTTAGCAGGAGAAGAATGATTTTTCAGGTGTGACACAGTATTTGACAGAAAGTGGGCAGATATGGTTTTAACTTCCCAGTCTTCAGCTGTGTTCAGCTACTGGGAAACTCTTTCTCCTTCCGCTTCCCCCTTCCAAATACAGAGGCATTCGTTCCTGCTTTTCTGTGTTGCTCTGGACTGTGGCAGCGTTGCTGACACTGGCTCTGCCACACTGGGTGGTGCAGGGTTTGTGATCAGGCTCTGTGGAGGTAACATTTCCAGCTGCCTTCTGCAGTGCTTTTCCCAAGGAGTGCTCTCTTTCGAATGAATGGCAAGCCTCAGTTCCCCCCTGTTTTGCTTTGGCCTTTCTGCCTTAATCAGAACTTCCAGCGCTGAGATCAGCCACCCGTTCCAGCCCCCAGAGAACTGGCTGAAGAAGAGTTTTCTGCACAATGGTCAGAATCTTTCACTGTATGCTTGCACAATGCCATCCTGTCGGTCAGAGATTTAAATGGGGATTTAGCAGTACCAACAGGTACATTATAAAGCTCCAATGCATCCCTGGTCTGCCCTGTGTCCTCTTGGTAGAAAGTGCCACATGTTTGTATTTTAAGTACCCGTGAAGCCTGGGAGCCCACTTCAGCCCCGGGTAAACTGTCCCCAGCACAGATGAGCTCTTGCAATAGCAGTGTGGATAAAAGGAATTAGATACATTCTGTTCAGACAAAAGCCAGCACCAGCCAGTGATGTCACAGTGACTGCAGAATAATCCCCTTTTAAAACATGTCTTGTTGAAACTCTTTCCCAGTATCCAGAGTTATTTGCAAACCTGCCCATACGACAGAGATCAGGAGTCTTGCTGTATGGAGCACCTGGAACGGGAAAAACGCTGCTGGCAGGAGCAGTTGCCCGAGAGAGTGGAATGAATTTCATCAGCATCAAGGTAGCAGGATTTTGAAGAATAATTGGTTGGGTTTATTAACTGAATTAAACAACTTAGCACAGTACTTGTGAAGATGTGCTGGGGAGGGCAAAATACCAAAGTAAGAAACTCATATTTAAAATTTGGTATGTCTCTGGATGTCCCACCATCTGACTTCTGGAACTTCACGGTTTTACAACAGTTGGGTTTTTTAATAATTATTCATTAGGCAGAATTATAAGATTTAATTAGAAAACCTTAGTTTCCAATTTTTTTGTAAAAAGATCCTGGATTTTGATTCCGTTGGACAATGCAGGAAGTTGAGCAATTCATTTTAAACATATTTTCAAAATAAAGTATAAGCTGCTCTATTGTGATACCGTAACTCATGTTCTGTTGTAGTAGAATCATAGAAATTGTTATTTCAAAACAGAAAGTGATTTGGAATGCTTAAAAGTGTCTTTTGGCGTTTCTAGACCCCGGCTCTTCTCTGCTGAGATGTTGCTCTCTTGGTTATAGGAAGATTCACTCTAGTAAATGAAATCTGTGCTGACCATGAATCGCACGTTAAAGCTGAGGAGCACATCATGGATACTCTTTCTGACTTTTTTTTTTTTTNTTAGGGACCAGAGCTGCTTAGTAAATACATTGGAGCCAGTGAGCAAGCAGTTCGAGATATCTTTAGCAGGTTGGCTTTGTAAAGATTTGTGATCTTGTTAATGAATTTTGTTGGTTGAAGCTCCAAGAGAGAGTTTTGTTGTCCTAGGAGAGACATGGCATCGGATCACAAAAGCATCTGAAATAATGAGTTGTGCCGAGCCAGATGTTCAGGCCTTGTCAAGTTCAACTTGACTGTCGTTATTTAGGAACGGAGCGTTTTGGCTCAGATCAGGAGAGCACTTCTGGAGCTGAACTCCCAGCTCCCTCTGTTCACAGTGTGTTCACATGGCAGAACTGGGGTGGAAAACACGCGCTGAATTCCTCTCAGGTGGTTCCAGGAGGCAGCCAGGTGCGCCTCAGCTCGTGACGCGCTCTCAGTGCGTGGGCTGACGCTGGGCTCGGTGGCGGGGCCCCCGGTGCCAGCTGTGGTGCTGTTACACACCTGCCCTGACAGACCCTCGGTGCTCGCTAACATCAACGTGTCCTGCATGGCTGATGCTCCTCGAATAGTTTGCAGTGAGGTGGTCGCTGTGCGAGATGTGCATGAGCCCAGACCTCATCTGCAGTGGCTGGATTGTAGAGCTTTCATGTGTATTAACACAAGAGTTGAGTACTTCAGAAATTACTATAGAGTGAGTGCAAGGGATGTCATAAAAAGGAGCAGTGATTCCATTGCAATCCAGTTCTTCAGAACCTCTTCGTTTCTACAGAAAAAAGATTTTATGTTCTTTTGTTAAAGATAACTGTTCTCTGAAGCCAAACCCAACTACCTTTAATATTTCTAAGCAGTTTTACCTGTGACCCAAACTGAAGCAGACTGTATGTATTGCTTTTTTTTCCCTTTCAGAGCTCAAGCAGCGAAGCCTTGTATTGTTTTTTTTGACGAGTTTGATTCTATTGCTCCCCGCCGAGGTCACGACAACACCGGAGTTACAGACCGGGTGGTCAACCAGCTGTTGACTCAGTTAGATGGCGTGGAAGGCTTACAAGGTAACACCTCATCTGTGTGCTCCTGCCTGTGGAAACGTCTGGCAGATGTTGATGATCCTTTCTGCACTTCCCCAAGGGGTGTACGTGCTCGCGGCCACCAGTCGCCCAGACTTGATTGACCCTGCTTTGTTAAGGCCAGGCCGACTGGACAAGTGCCTCTACTGTCCACCTCCTGATCAGGTGAGGAAGCGAAAACATGTTATGTGTGAGGCAAGGAGAAAAAAATCAAACTAATGAACTTTATTCTCCTTTTCTTTAGTGGGATTCCCAGCGTGAGCAAAGTGGACTTGATTGCCCAGCTCCAGTTACGCAACAGCATGAACTCATTGATTTTAGTGTCAGTGTGGTCATGTAGAACTGGGGAAAGACAAGGCTGTTTGCCGCAGTCTTCACGATCAAATCATGTTGCTGTGGATATAGCTGATTTTTAAAAAGTAAAATAAAAAAGGAAACTAGTCTGCAGAAAGAAATTAGATGCAGGGTAGTGTTTATCATCTTCTGTGTCTTTCTGAGACTTATGAGTCCAGTGGTTCCACTGTTTGCTTGAAGTGATGAGCCAGTCATTCCCAACCCAACTCTTGAACTCTCTGAAGTTGTCAGAGCAGTTTTATTCTGAATTCAGTTGATCCCATTCTTCTTTACCCACATTTGATTTGGAATATTCAAGCACCTTTTAAGTCAGATGTGTCACGAGTTAGGAAAGGAACGATTCCCAGTCATCTTAGTGGGGTTTGGAGTCTCTTTGAGGCTGCACAGTGTGTCTCTGATTCCTCATTTATGAGAAAAAAATAGTGCTGTTCATTTTCAGACTAGTTGTTGTATTTAACAACTACAACATCATTTGATTCTTAAACACACCTTTAGAACACAGTTATATTCTCTTTTCATCTTTTTTTTTTTTTTTTTTGGTAAACTTATGATTTAGAATTTCACTTTTGTCACACTTCTCTTTGCACAAGGACATGTGAGTCCACCTTTATATATTTTTATATATAAAAATCCCAGATATTGACTGGAAATTTAGAGAAATATACTTCTCTGTATACTGTGTTTGATACAGTTTCTCTTTGACTCTTCAAGAAAATGTAACAAAATGTATGTCTGTATTTTAAAGAGTGATTGCTGCCCAGTGTGTCTCATATGGACCATTACTAGGGCAGTATCTTCTTTAAAATTTAAAGGTCCTTCCTCCCTCAGATAGGAGGTTGCTTGTGACAGCACCAAAGCACTAACAAGGACAAGGAAATTAACAGGTTGCTTTACTGACATTTTTTTCCCTCCTTTTTTACAGAATTCACGCTATGAAATCTTAAAAGCTCTCAGTCATTCCCTGTCCTTGGCAAACGATGTGGACTTGCAGGATTTGGCAGCAAAAACAGAACGGTTCACAGGGGCCGACCTAAAAGCTTTACTGTACAATGCCCAGTTAGAGGCAATCCATACAAATTTAAGTTCAGGTTTAACCCAGGTAAACAAAACTGATAGAAAAGAAGCCTCTTCTGTTATTTGGATGTTGATATGTTGGAAAGTGTTGATTTTTATCCATGTGTTTTTAGCAAAATTATTTTTAGTAAGATTTCATTTTCCTATGTTTGTATACAAAGGATTCAAATCTTAATACGTTAGCAGAAAAATGCAAGAATAATGTAAAAAATTAGTTTAAATACTTCTTCAACAAGATTTTTTTTTCATTTTATGATAGGT
Source organism: Thinocorus orbignyianus (assembly GCA_013400375.1). Classification (NCBI taxonomy): domain Eukaryota; kingdom Metazoa; phylum Chordata; class Aves; order Ciconiiformes; family Thinocoridae; genus Thinocorus; species Thinocorus orbignyianus. Next base: position 342,100 of record VXBW01004677.1, read on the forward strand.
TTTTCATGTTAAATAGATTTATATAAGCCAAATTGAGGAATGACTGACAGATCAATATGAGGGATCCCACTCAGAGGTTCTCAGGAGCAGCTAGCAAAGGCAGTTTTGACATGGAACGTTTTGGATGGTGGAGGAAGCAAGAAATTGGTGGGTTTTGTGGAGCTGTTCCAACAGACTGAAGGCAGGAGAGAAGCGGCGAGAGGATGGCGGTATCTGAAGTGGCCTGTACTGGCTCATCTCCCAGGCACCAGCTAATGCTTGCACTTCCAGGGCTCAGGATCCCACCCTTGGTTTATACCCTTTATGTGACCAACAGGTCCTTTCCTCTCTTGGCCTCCTTTCAGCCACCTCTCCTCACCTTTCTGTTGCCTGTCTTCTGGTTCCAGCAGGAGAGGGGCTGGCATGGCTTCCACTGCGTGGGGGTCAAAGGGAAGGGTTGGGTCAGAGGGGCAAAAGCAAGGAGACCTCGTGGGTCTGTTACCAAGGGATCTCTTAGGATGCAGCTCTTTGTGTTGGGAGGGATCTTCAGCGTATCTTCCCTAATGGCCTTTACACCTGTAGCATCAGTAAGTTGGTAGGTGAAAGGATGCCTGATGGTTGTCCCTCATCAGAGGAAGGCGTTGTCTGAAGCAGTGCGCAGGGGGGTGCGCAGGACAGTCAGGTCAGGTGCAGGAACTGCATATCGGAGCCTCAGCAGCATGTGTGTGTAAACTCCAAACAAGGAAATGCAGATGGATTTGGTGGGGGTGCTCAGACATCTCTGACTGTACTGGAGTGTGCAAACACCAGCCTAAGGCCAGAGCGGGGATCTCCGTGTTGGTGCTCAAGATGTGCTGACTGTGACAGAAGAGGAGTGCAGCAGTTGGGCACAGTGAGCGTGGGCTCACCATAGCCTCCTGGAGCACTTCACACAAGATCCTGAATTGCCTGGAGGGAGCAATGGAGGCCGAAGAGGCAGAGTTCTGCACCAGAAAGTGTACATGGAGTTTCCCAACACTTGCTGTTACTGAGACAGTTTGCAGCAAACAAACAAACATGAAGATTATCTCGTCTCCTTGATTATTTTTCTAGCATGAAGACAGAAAGTTCTGTTTAAAGGCATTGGATTTTTGTAGCAAAATTATTTGTAAATATACTCCTAGAGAATGACAGGTTCCTAGAATCAAATCGATACTTTCATTGCACCGTATATGAAATTAGTAAATGTATTTCAGATTGTAATTACTTTTGAGCTGACACTTCTGGCGTTTCGTTCTTTGCCACAGGATTTTGGTTCTAGCTCTGATAGCGACTTCAGTCTCTCTTCCATGGTTTTTCTAAACCACAGCAGTGGCTCGGATGATTCGGCAATCGACGGAGAGGCAGGGCTGGAGCAATCTCTTGTTTCTTTAGACATGTCTGACTTGCTCCCTGAAGATCCAAGGTCCAACATGTATCGTCTTTATTTTGGGAGCTCTTATGAATCGGAGCTGGGAAACGGAACTCCTTCAGAATTGGTAAATTACTTGCTTAATATTTTTAATTTTGTAAATAATATCGGTTGTGAAGCAGAAAAACTGAAGTAGGCCAATAGTATGGTTTTATAAATACAATTATGTCTGGTTTGTCCTTCAAACTGTCTTCAGCCTATGTTCTTGTGACCCACCGCAGGGAAGAAGATGGAAGGGTGTGAGCTGACAAAATACAGTATGGCCTTTTCTGCAACTTTGCAGGACTTTAAAATCAAAATTCCAAAATACTGCTTGTTGCCTTCCAAAGTTCAATGCTGAAAGAGTTTTTCACTTTTTGGTGGTATTTTGTTGGGGCTTTTTTAACTTACTTTTATTATTAAATGGCCATCTAACTTTCAAGAATTAAGTCATAATCTTTCTGTTCAAGAAGTTATGGACGTGATATATTTTTAAAAGGACGTGCTCTTTTTTGCCAGCAAGAACAAGCTTATACTGGGTTGTGAGCTAAATCTTAACGGTGGAGTTGCTCTCTGGCTCCATAATGAGTTACTGTATTTTTCCTTTTGGTCAATTCAGAGCTCTTTGTGTTTGTCTGGACCAAACTCCGTAACTCACGATTTCACCAGCGTGACTCAGAGAGACGCAGCATCGCTGCAGCCCTCGGTGCTCAGAGCAGCTTCTCAAGAAGACTCCCTGGAAAATAACCAGGAGCTGCAACTGGAGCACCTGAGGATGGAAGTCGGGGCTCCCAAAGGCAGTTCCAGAACCAAGAGTGCAGTATGGCCCTTTTTTCAATTATTTTGTCTTAACACTGCTCTGTTGGTTTCCTGTGCTTCTTCATGTGTCAATAAGTAATTTCTACAATCGCATTAAATGTATCAAACACAGCAAAGATAAATGGTGCCGGCTTTGAGGAGCAATAGGCCAGATGTTAGAACTCATGTAACTAAGTAGCTATTTCTTTGTTATTGATACTGGAGGCAGGTGGGGGACTTGTGACTGTGTTGGTAACACATCTGTTCCTAGATATAATGATGAAGTTCCAGAGTTACTGATGTTTGTGGCACTGTGGCTTTGTTTCTGTGGTAATATTTCTTCGTTCATGGCTCTGTTTTCAAGGAGGACAGCACCCTTAATCAGTCAGTGCTTGCCAAGAACACTTTAATTGTTACCCAGTCCCATCTGATGACTGCACTTGAGGGTATGAGGCCATCCATTAGCCAGGATGACTGGAAGAATTTTACTGAACTGTAAGTATTTTTATAATATTTTTGTAATTGTGTGTTCAGTGGAAATTTGGTCTTTTCACTTTCCTTATTCATCAGAATAAGGACATTCCCTGTTCTTTGCCCCATCCACCCTCCCCCCAGCCCAAAAGCAGGAAAATGAAAAACAAAAACGAGAATCGGGGCAGAGAGCTCCCTCAGTTGGGTTTGTGGGTGAAAACTCCTCCAGGTCTGAAAACTCTCCATCTCTATAAAAATCTGTGTAAACAGCCAAAGTTCTGTGCGGCATCACAGTGTCTCTGAAGAGGTGTGTTCAAACAAAGGCATTTCATAAGAATTTGCTAATATCTTTCTCTGTTTCCAGGTATGATAATTTTCAGAATCCCAAGAAGAGGAAAGGACAAGTTGGCTCAACATTCAGACCAGGACAAAAAATTACTCTGGCTTAGTAACTCCTGTGTTTGCTTACAATTGCTAAATTGTAACTGGAGATTACAAATGTGATTAAATGAGATTATTTATATTCATGTGGATTTATTAGTGCAGCAGTTGAAGATAAGTTTCTTTTAAACTTACATGCTGTAAAATTATGTCACATTTTATTTTGAAGAAAATTGTCTTCCTTCAGATTGATATTAAATTTTGGAGAGAACAGTGCTTGTGGTTCTGTCCAGTTGTTTATCACATAAAATTCTGAATTTTGCTTTTTATCAATATAGTTGCCAAAACCTTGCATTTATTTCCTATCCCTGTTTCTTTCCTTGCAACAAGCAGATGCCATTTGAATAAATTGTAATATCTAATGGTGGAAAAGTTTTAAAAAAATTCTATCTAGGCATTCTCAGGAATGCATTCTCAGCAAAACAGGAACTCCCAAGAAGGCCGTGTTCTACAGTATCTCTTTCATGTCCCTAGCTCACAAGGCCTGGCAGGAATTATCTGGAGCCTGATCTGGTGCAGTGTTCTGATGCTCAGGGTGCTTAAAGGTAAGAGGTCCATCTTCCCATCGCTCGTGTGGGGCCGTCAGGGTCAGTCCTGCCCCTGCAACGCTGGAGACTGGTTCATTTTTGGGATCAGCCCAAGGGGTAGGGGTGTGTGTTCCTGGGACTTGCTGGCAGGCTGGGCGAGTCCTGTGCAGCACCCGCTTCTCAGGATTTTTGTTCTGGTCTTCTTCCTGCCTTCAGTGTGCCACGAAGACCCAGAATTCCAGAGGGTAAAGTTGGGGCTTGTTGGCAAGCAAGCGGGAGCGTCTGGATGTGGTGACTCTCTTGGTGAGGGATAACCTACAACTCTGGGGGCTGTAGGAGCAGAGGTGAAATACTCGCACCCTGAAGATCATAGAATCATAGAATGGTCAGAGTTGGAAGGGACCTTAAAGATCATCAAGTTCCAACCCCCCTGCCATGGGCAGGGACACCTCTCCCTAGAGCAGGTTGCTCAAAGCCCCATCCAACCTGGCCTTGAACACTTCCAGGGATGGGGCAACTTCCCTGGGCAACCTGTTCCAGCGCCTCACCAGCCTCACAGGAAAGAACTTCGATGGGCACTGCACCGTTGCCTTCACTCATGCTGAAAGTCTGTCTCGATCTAAAGAATGGGTCATTGACTCAGGTTTCACTATTTCTGGTACCCAAACTCTTGTCCTGTCTCCAAAACCAGATCCCATTCAAGCTCAAAGATGCTTTAATTTTCTCGTGTTTCTAGTGTACAGCAGGAACAGCTGAGGCACAGTTGCTGTTATTCGAGGTAACAGATGGCTTCTGGCTCACAAGACGCAGCTCACTGGGTATCTGAGAAAATGATGCTATTTACTCAAATCCTTCAAGGTTTTCAGAGCAGAAAAACATGCGTTTGTTCTACTTTTGGTAAGCTTCACTCTTCTGTGTATATTATGTTGTGCTCTTTTATCCTGAGAAATACATGACTGCACAATTGACTTTAACTCTGTATTTTAATTTCAGAAATTACCAGATTTCTAACTGACTATGCTAGAGCTGCAAACACACTGAAGATGGAACGTGTAAGTTGAAACTACAGTTCTACTTCTGCTAATGTTTTTGCTCTCAGTTCTGTAAGGCCACAAAGGCCTTTATTAATCATAATGTACAATCTATCACCGCAATAAATGTGACCTTGGCTTCCTGTGCAACATTCAATGTAAGGCTGGTGGCCGCGGCACCTTGGAGCAAAGGCTGGGACTGGAAATCTGCGCCCGAGTCCAAGGGGCAGGGGCCAGCTCCTGGCTGTTGTCTGCATCCAGGCTTTGCCGGGAGGAAGGAGGTGCCTGTCACACTCCATGGCACAGCAGGAACAGGGGACCCCGGCCTCATTTCAAAGGAGCTCAAGGAGCCACACACTCACCAGCTGCATTTGCGTAACCGTCGTGTTTCCCCAAAGGAGGGCAGCTTTCCCCTCCCAGCAAAGCCACTGCCCAAATGAGACCCATTCCCCAGCACACACTGGTTTGGTACGTGAGCCTTCAGGTGGTTCTAAGGGCTTCTCCTCCCAGATTTCCCACCCTTACGCAGATTACTCAGGCCTGCTTCTGCGGGGTTTTTATTTTGCATTGGGATCCATTTGGTGATTTCTCCCTCTGTCCCCCAGTCCTGTCTGCACTAACCCCCAGCCCTCTTTGTGGCCCTAGAAGACTATGGACATTTTGTCACGTGGCAAGCTGTCACCCTTTTCCTAGTGGCCACAGAGTGACATCCTGTGTGATACATGAAAGATGGTCAGTAAGGGCTAACAGCAGCCCATGTTATATTATCTCGGGTCATACAGACAGACTGAATTAACTCTTTTGTGACTTTAGTGGATTCAGTGACCAGAGTTACCACATACCTGTCCATGGCCTCCAGTACTTGTCCAGTGGCGACTCCTCCCTCTGAAATTGCACCTCAGTGTAAAAGGTTGTTCTTTGGCACCATTTACTTTAAGACCCATTTTCTGTACAACTTCAGGAACTTGTTTAGTGTGTTCAAAACACACTTGTTTCTGCCATAAATAAGGACCATTGAGTAGTTATAAAAAAAAATCTGCATTATTCCTGTGATAGAAACTCTCTCCTGTCCTGCAAGGCAAACCTTCCTGGATAATGCCCATTTCCTACAATGACAAAGAGCGTATTTTCCTCCTGCAGGCAGGCAGAGCTGCAACATGTGCATCAGGACACACCCTGCACGTTCCATGCCATACTGAGTGCATTACACATGCTCTGTGTGTTCTAGCTCTTACCTACGTGTTCCATCTTTAAAACTGAAATAACATAATGAAACTGAAATAACATAATGAAAACCTCTGTTAATTGGTGTCACAGCTCTGAAGCTCAACGCAAGGCCACAAATTCGGTAGCAGTGTAGCCAATCACAGTCCAGTGATGCAGAAATGGAACCTTCCTGAACTCTGGCACGGAGGATTCCCAACAAGAAAAGGGAGAATAATTGGTGAACTCGGCTCCTTCCGCTGCCCGCACCAAAACTTGTCCCCGTGGGATCCTGTGACATCCCATCTGCTCAAGTCCATTTTCCTGGTCTTCCTCTTGCCCTTCATTTTTCTAAAATGAGGAATTTTCATTTCAGATAGATTGCTCTCAGAGGTCCATTCCCTCATCTGTGTTCACAAGACGCTGTCTGGAGGTCAGTCATTCTTCCCATGTTACTGGCTGATGTTCTGGACATAAAAAACCAGGACAGTGCAATTGTTCAGTACATATAAATAAAGTTATAATGCTTTAGTAACAGACATTGCCTGTGGATCCACTCTCTCAGGGGACCTTACCATCAGAAGACTTGCCCATTTGGATTATTTTTTAGCACTTACCAGTATAATCAAAAACTAAAATAAAACTACTTAGTGTTTACTAAAGGAGTTCCATAGCCCTCAAAAAAAAATTTTTTTTCTTTTTCAACTGTAGTTGGAAGTATAATGCTTGGAACTATTTTAGATTAAACATTTTAAGCATTTTTCTTTCACTGTCTTCTATTCTGCTTGAGCATTCTGAGCTGACATGTCGCCTCACGCCTTTGTTCCCACGACACAATGACCACAGCGCCCATCAGAGGAGCAATCACATCCGCAGCCTAATACTGCCTTTGCTCTGAAGACCAAAGTACCATAAGCAGATCACCTAACAACAAATGAGCTGAGCTGTCACAATTTTAATGGCAGCTTTAGATCTGTGTCATGGTTTGGCCTCAGCGGCAACAAAGAACCACGTGGCAGCCTGCTCGCTCCGATTTTTCCACAGCAGTAGGAGAGGATTGGAAGGGAAAACAACAGGCAGAGTCGTGGGTTGGGACAAAAGAAAACTGTTTAACAGAACAAGTATTACAGGGAAAAACATAACACATATGGGGGGATACAAACACGAATACGGTACCGACCGCAGCCCGCACCGTCCCAACCGCCGCCGGCCTCCTGCGCAGCCCCGGGCCAGCCGCTCTGATATTTATATCCCAACACCGCCACCACCCCCCCCACTTTCCTGTTGTCGTCCCTCCCCTACCCGGCCAGCTCCCTGCTGCCCCTGGGCCTGGTGCACATGGGATGGAATAGCTGTGCCCTCACAGAGCCAGGGGAGAATTAACCCCATCCCTACCGGAAACCAGGACATTATCCACCCCTTATTCCATACCATCTGCGCCATGCCCAGGCCCTACAATTCCCAATTAAAAGCTATCTCTCTTCCCACATATATAAATATATATATATCTCCGTACAGATATAATGTCCTTAGTCCTGCTGCTCTTCACTCAATTTTTTTTTTTTTTCACTGAAGTCCATCTCCATCGAAGTCTAGCCACCTGTTTGGGCGATTCTTACATCCAA
>VXBW01004678.1:8430-40155 GCA_013400375.1 Thinocorus orbignyianus
CTGTTTACAAAGGCCTGCAGTGACAGGACAAGGGGCAATGGCTTTAAGTTGGAGAAGAGCAGATTTAGATTGGATATTAGGAACAAGTTTTTTCCTCTGAGGGTGGTGGAACACTGGAACAGGTTGCCCAGGGAGGTGGTTGAGGCCCCTTCCCTGGAGATATTCAAGGTGAGGCTGGATGAGGCCCTGGGCAACCTGGTCTAGTTGGAGGCGTCCCTGCAGCTGCGGGGAGGTCGGACTAGATGACCTTTGGAAGTCCCTTCCAGCCTGGATGATTCTATGATTCTACTTTATATACACAAGGGCATCTGCCTGAGTAGTGGAAGCGTAACCTTGGCTTTGGGGAAGCTGAAAGAAAATTGCCACCATCAGTATTTGTCTGTGCTGACCTGCTGCTCTCATGACCAGTGGCCATCTGTTCAGATTGGGGTGCCTTTTAAACTCTGCTTCCTTGGCAAATGGTTAGGGTGAAATAACTAGATTTCCCATTGGATTGACTTATGGATGGATTTGGGCAGGTGGAATTTTTTGTTGTTGGTGGTGGTTTTTTTGTTTGTTTTTTTTTGTTCCGGAGGTGGCCTGAAACTTGCCAAAGTATGCTGGTTTGTAATAATTTCAGAGAAGATTTCTTTGTAATGTCTGACCAGAGTATAATGTTTCTGACATGTGAGTTTCAGATTGGTGAAACCTTTCTTTTCATCTGGGACAAAGGCTATTGTTTTCCATTTTAATGGAAGTCAGGAAGCCAGAGCAGCTCCTCCTTGACATGGGAGAAGGTAGGAGAGGGGTGCTTGGAGTGGTGCCCTTGGGATGTGTGGGGCCAGATGATCCCCATCTCCTGCCTCCCCACAACTCTGCTTGGCCCAAAGTGCTTCCCTCCCAGTGGAGAAGGAACCAGGCTGCTTTGCCAATGGGTTGTATCTCTCACTTGGGGGGCTAGACTCTGCAAAATGGAATTAAAAATTTTGAAAAAGGCAGGGGATGCTGGAGGGAGGCGATGTGATGCTTGGAGTATTCCTGGGCAGGGAGACTTGGGGGCTGGCATCCTTGGGATGATCCCCTCCCGAGCAAATGTTTTTGCTGATTTGCCTGCTAATTAAAGCTGTCTGGTTCCTCCTCCTCCTCTGCCCAGGTTGGGGAGTCTGGTCCAGCCTCTCTCGTTTTGCTGAAGCTATTAAGTAAATTCAACCTGAATTTGAAAATAGCAATGGGATTACTTAAACCACATTTCTCAGCAAGTTTGCTGTTGCTAAAACTCTTCATCCTGCTGTACTTAAATCTAAACCCTCCCCTTTATTTTCGTTTGGTCTCTTAGCCAAGAGATTTTGACTTTCGAGGGCAAGATGTCAGTATTGTACCAGGCAATGTTGGAGGGAAGGTGATTGCATCATATGGCGACAAAATGTTACTGCAGCTTTCAAAAAGTGGAGGCTGTTTCCCAACCTTTCTATTCATTCTGAATTTTGGTGTCTCTCTTGGGCTATTAGGTAATACTGTTGATAGAGATTTTCTCACAAGAGGTAATAAAATTTGTCTGCCCTTGCACTATGGAGAGAAAACATCAGTAACATGGGCATAAGATTCTTTGTTTTTTACTGCCCCGTGGTTTCACGGCCAGGAGCACATTTTCCATCTCAGCTTCATATGACCCTTTCTGAGAACTTGCTGTCTGTTAGCCCTTGACTTCCATCCATGCACGGGAACTCGTAGCTGGTGTCTGAACTCCTGTGACACCCTCTGAGAAAACCCCGAGATGAGCAGAATCAACACACCTTGTGCTTTCCAAGGAATGAGGGTGGTGTGGAGGGAGCAGCATTTTGCTTTATGTATGTATTCATTTTTAAAGTGGATTTAAAAAATGCTTTTATATTTGTATTGTATTTGAACATAGATATTGGTAAAATGTCTATCTTCAAACTGGAAAAGGAGAGATTTAGATTAGATATCAGGGAAAAATTCTTTACTGTGAGGGTGGTAAGGCACTGGAACAGGTTGCCCAGAGAAGTTGTGGAAGCTCCATCCCTGGCAGTGTTTAAGGCCAGGCTGGGTGGGGCTTTGAGCAACCTGCTCTAGTGAAAGGTGTCCCTGCCAATGGCAGGGTGGTTGGAACTCCATGATCTTTAAGGTCCTTTCCAACCCAAACCATTCTATGAAAAAAATGAAAATCTCCAAGTTTTATGAGATTAATTACCCCATGTTGGTGGTTCCAGGGGCCATGCCAGGCAGGTACCCCATCCCCTTTGCCTGTGGGAGGGCTCCTCACCTTCTGGTGTGAAAAGTATCTGAGGGGGTCCTTGTCATAAACACCTTGCCGGAACCTCTGCTACACCGTCAGATGTGGCGTAATAGGAGCAGTAATGTGAAAATTGACTCTCTTCCTCGAAACAACTGAATCATTGTCGTCGTTGAAGTTAGAGGCAGTGTGGAGCACAGGCTGTTCTCAGTGTAGGATTAGGAGATTCAGTTGGGATTTAGGGACGGAAATGCACACAGGATTTCTTTTTAAAAATCCTGTGCTTAAGTAGCTGTTTTGTTCCTACACTAAAAACTAAAAATCTCAGGCTGGTGGGCCACTTCCTGAATTTTGGGGGCATTTTGGCTTACCCAGCAGCGTGACATACCAGTGTGCTGTGCAACGTGCGAGAAATGCTGCTCTGTAGTGGAGCTTCTTGTGGAGGGTGCTGCAAAGACCTCCTTAATTGAAATATCAGAGTATGTACAGATAAAAAGGGGGCAAATCACCTGTGGAGGGTAACACTGGGTGCCGGTACCTGCCTCCTACCCTTGGCTGGGTGCTGGCAGCTTGAGGTTTCATTGTGAATAGGATGGTGATGCTCCATCCCATTAAACCAAGGAGGCCAAGACATCAGCCCGTTGCCACGTCTGGGTTGCAAGGCCAAGGCAACATCCCTGTGACCCACTTTGAATTTACCACTTAATTTGTCTTCTCCGGTGCTATAAATAATTCAGCCCAAGGCAGTTCAATGGTGATAAATAGGACAATAAACTTCGTACTGCAGCAAAGGCTACAAAGAGAGCGGTGCTTTTTAATTGACTGTTGTGCGGTGACGAGGAAAAGCAGAGAAAACTCATTTCAAGAGCTGCACACAAACGTCACAGAGCACAAATTCTTTGATGGCTTTGAAGTTTCCCAGAGTAATTGAGCCCTTATCAAAGGAGTGCGTTTCACATAAGGTTGGAGGTTTGAACCAGGAGGTTACTTATGATCCCAAAGTCTTTGCACAAACTAATTTAACCTCGTGGGACTGCTGTGAAGGTCCTGTTTGATACCTGGTAGGGCCTCTCATTGGTCTGCTTTGTCCTGCCCTCATAAGACCCTGGCAAAACCTGAAGGCCGGAGCTCGGACCATCTGACGCAATGCCCATCTCTCAACAGAAAGAGGTTTTCTTGGCACTTGACACCCAGCACTGTTAGTCGAGTGACCTTCCTGCCCAGTTGTGTGCCAAACACAGGAGCGACAGCAGTTTTTCCCAGGGTTAGACCAGGAGGTTGTCCCAGTGAAGGATATCAGCTCTTTAAAAGCTCTCCCCGGCTGCCGGTCCTGCTCATGACTGATTGTCACCAACAGCCCCGGTCTCAAGGGAAGTCCAGCAGGAGTGAGCTGCAGGAGGCTGGAAAGGGTAGCAGCGCATCCCTAGGTTGCTGTGTGAGCTCATGTGTGTCTGAGCGTGGAAAATAACCAGGCGTGCAGGAGGCTGGGTTTTTTGGCAGCAGAGCAGAGGCACAGCATTCCTCCCTGTGGTACTGGGGAGATCTGGTTAAAGCTTTCCGGCTCGCTGGAGCTGCAGTTGCATCATCTGAAGAACATCCCATGTGCTACAATATTCTGCTCCCTGATGAATTAGGCTCAGAGCTTTAGAATTACCGTTTTTGTGATGTGTGCCTATATTTAGCTTTATTTTTAACGATCTGCTAGACTTCTCTGTAGTCAGCTAACGAGGTCTTGTTCAATAGGTTACTGTGCTACATCCGTGCCTGCTTTGACTTGCAGCTCTAAGAAAACCGGGGCCAGGGAATCTCAGAGCCTGTATTTGTGCTCTGCTTGTGCTGCGCTACTCCAGGAGCAGATGTGCTCTTTCCCCTGATCCCATCCAAGCATGGAATCCCAAAGTGGCCCGTGAGAATGGCCCATTTAATTTTATAAGCCTGGGATTTCTGCTCAGGGTCATGGGTGGTGGGGTTGTAACTGGAGAGGAGCTGAGATCCGGCAAAACCACTTCTCGGCTGTTAAAGACTCCAGGGAGTAGTGATAGAAAAGGCTTCTCCAGCCTGCATCTCATGCTCCCCTGAGAGCTGGGATTGCTGAGTAGCCTGAAATTTGGTCTGCTTCAGCAGGATCCTGGCCAACACTAGGGGAGGCATGATGTGGGAGAGGAGGGGAGGGAAGAGAGGGAGACGGTTCAGTCTCCAAAGCCAGCCCAGCTCTGTTAGATGGCTTTGGAAATGCACTGCCCTATTAAGGACAAGCAAATGAGAGGGTGCTGACTTATAAATACCTGCAATTTCTTGTGAGAAAAGACCCAAGAGACAGATGGGCAACCAGCCATTGGTTTCTGGACTGAAGAAGATGCTGTTTATACCAGCAGCCAATGGCAGTATCTAAATATGCTTCTAAATCTATAACTCCAGCAGTAAGCATCAAAAGGATTAACTATAATAAAAACCTAGCTTGGTGTTGTGTCTTTTCACTGACAATCACTGAAGTGGAGATTTTCGTTCTGACCCCTGTAGTTGAGCTCCAATCACTTGAAGGTCTTTTTAAATTCAGGCCAGCATCCCCCTTGAGACTGCACTGTTTTCTTACAGCTCTTTCAAATTTGTATTAAAACTGCTGTACCTAAAGTCATTTTGATCAACTGATACTTGCTGTGTTCCAAATGAGAGAGCAAGGTTGTATCCCACCACCTGATCTTGGTTAAAAGTGAGACAGTTTTGCTCATGGGCTTTTTTTTTTTTTTCTTTAATGGTTTTAACTGCACCACCAGGAAAAACTCCAGCATTGCCTTCAGCTTCGTGTAGCAATACATCAGAGAAGAAGCACAAATTCAGCAGGCTAACGGGGACAAAGGGTCATGGGAGTAGACCTTGGCAGATAAGCTGATGCGCGGATCCTCTTTGGTACCTGGGTGGGTAATATATCACCGCTGCTGCAGAGCCACCCTCTGTTGCAGCTGAAATGGAAACCCCTGCAGTAGCGGAGGTGGGGTTTCCTCAGATGGATGGTGGTGGGGTGAGGTGGATACAGGAGGGGAAGTTGTGGGCCTGGGTGGGAGAGGCAGTACCTCTCTCATTTTCATCTAGTTGAGTCTAATCCCTAAAATCACCTCCTGATCTCAAATGGAGGTGCTAAATTCAGTACTAATCCTCAAACAATTTGCTGTCCTCAATGGATAAGGTCTGGCCTCCAGAACTAGAACCTGTTCTCCTTCGGGGCAGGAAGCCCCAGACTAAGAAGCCAAACCCCTGAAGAAAAGCAAACATCTTGCACTTTGTCTTTGCTGTGGGAGTTGTGCTCATCTTGGATACATTTTTAAGGGACAGTGTATGCTCCATTGAGCACCTTGACCTCAAATTCCTAATAAAGTTGGCTTGGCTTTCAAAACAAAAGTCCCTTCTTTTACCTGCAAGGGTGATGACCTTGCAGCTCTTGCATTTATGGGTTCTCAGAAACGAAGCTGACGAGTGCTCTGTCAGCACCACTCTAGGCAAGAAGGTCTGATGGGATGGTGTTGACGTAATATGTAATAAATCACATCCTTTGCAAGTGGCTGTGTAGCGTTTTGGTAGGTCGTGGCATCAAAACACTGCTTTACAGTAAACCCAGTGCTTCACAGAGCCTTGGGTCTCTCTTGTGTTCCCTCTGTAGCAGCATTTGTCTGTCTGGCAGCCCCATACCCACCCTCTGCAGATCTTCAAGGCTAAAAGTGAGTGCTGGGTCTGATTTGCAGGTAGAAAGGTTCCAGCAGCTCAGGAAATTGTCTTGGAGGCCTTGAGGAATGCTGGTGGGAGCATTTTATCTCAACAGACTGGAGACCGGAGAAGAGAGTTTGGGGAGCCGAGGAAATACTATCAGGCAGACAGGTTTGGAGGGGCATGGGATTCGGGTCAGGGTAAGACACTGCAGGGTTAAAATGCACTGAGCCTGCCAAGTGGTCCTTTAGCTCCAGTGGGACCACAGCAAGATGTACTCCGCACCAATATCTTTCTCTAGCAGGTCCTGAGAGCTGGTGTGGTTTGAGCTATTGCTGAAAACTCTGAAAAGCTCATCCTTGAGTGCTAAACTAGAAGCCCAAAGCAAAGATGGGAAGACCCTAAGGGTTTGTGTATGTGTCTTCCTCCTCCTTTCCCTTCTGTTAACATTGCCCAGTGTGGCAAGTGTTCATGCGAGACCTGCCGTGCATGATCTTCCTCCCTCCTTCCCCCATCAGCACCGCAGCTGCATCCAGGGCTGTAGCTTCCCATAATAGCAGCTATAACCAACCCTGTAAATCAGGCTCTGTAATTACGGGACCCAACGTGGAATAACAGGATGAACGTATCGGTCAGCAGCCACTTTGAGGAAAACATGCAAATGCACCCGAGGGGCCCCAGTAGGTGCTGAAAACAGTTTGTACCAAAATCCTGACCGTCCTGTTCTAACTGTTTCTCTTAGCGGTGTTTTGTGCTTTTGTTGTCTCCAAATGTAGAATGTATCTGAGAATTGATTCCTTCTTTTCGTCCTCCTCTGTTACCTTCTGAAAGGGCAACCACAACCGCACAGAGAGCTGCATCTCTTTGCAAAAGAGTTTGGAAATGGAAACAGTGGGCAAGGCTTTGATTCTCCTCAACGTCCTCTACGGTGGGCTTTCACAAAAGTGTCCCAAAGGCTCAGATATTCTGCAGAGCACTGGTGTTGCATCCAAGAGCCCAAACTTTGTGCTTTCAGGGTTTCAGTCATCGATAAACAGAGCGATTACATGCTCTTGCTGGATGTGCTCTCTCTTCTGCAGTGAAATTGTTTGTTGCCATGGATATCACTTTGTCTTGAGACACAAAAAACCAAAATGGATTTAAAAAGACCTTTGTGGGTCAATATTTCCATAGGAGTAAATGCACATCTTCAGGCTTCCTGGAATTATTTCACTTCTCCGTGATGCAAGGAGCATGAAGCACCCAGAGCTTTAGCTGGAGAGGTAGCAGATGCCCCTTAACTGTAAGGAAAGATGGAATAAATTTTGTAAATTATTGTGCCCAGATCCAGAAAGGTAAAGGAACTTCTCTGATCTCAGCAGCCAGAAAGATCAGGTAGAAGTTTCTCTATTGTTTATTCTTGACAATTTGAAGCTACTTTTTTCTTGACAGTCCTAATTTTTTTTCTTTTTAAAAGTGCCTTTCAGTCTAGGATTTCCAAGATGTGTCGTATTACAGCTCATAAATGGACTTGTGTTCTGGGCGAACAATAGTTGTTACTGTTTAATGCAGAGATTTGATAAAATTTGCTAATGACTGCTGCAGAAAATGGGCAGATCGAGTGGAGAGAAGTTTTCAGTTTCTACCCAGGAGCAAAACTCCCACTCCCTGGCTTATGAATTTCATTAGGTGGAACTAATTAAAGGGATGTTTCTTATTACCAAGATGAGAAGCAGTCCAAGAGGAGTCCAGGGAGGTTTCTACGCTGCAGCACAATTGCTCCGCATTTAAATGCTGTGAAAGCGTTGCGTCCTATTTAATTTGACATTCCTTGTGTTTGTTTCTCTTCGTGACTCATAGCACAACACTGGCAGCAAGCCTAGGAAGTAGGTTATGGGATCTGGCGTGGGGACACTGGTGGATTGTATTCCAAGTGTTGTGCTTACATTGCACCACCAGCCATGAGAGCATCCAGCAAACTGTGTTCGTACTGCCCGGCAAGCTGGTGGCTTCAAAAATCAGATGAACAGCTGCAGTGGCAGGCCAAGGCAGGCTTGACTTAGCATTTCATTTGCCATTTTTATTAGCCTAGCTTCTTCAATACTAATCAATTTTAGCACATGAATTAAAAAAAAAAAGCTCTGCAAAACACATACTTCTAGCTGTCTTGTTCTGTTTTTAAGCAGTAGGTTGATCCCTTCCAGCCTCTCGCCCCCTGACAGAGACGCCGCACTGTAATCATCAGACCTGCACAAGAACAGGGCGATCAAGTAATTGTTGGTAGAAATTGCACGAGGGCTCTGATTCCACCCGCTGGTGGGAAGTAAACACATTCATTTTCACGCTGATGAGGACTTGATGGTGAAGGGGGGCTCTGCTGCAGATCTTCAGCTCTCAGTCTCTCCGGTACAGCCCAAGACCTCAAATCTTCGCTCCCTCTGGCTTCAGCTAATTAAAAAGCAAGGGCATCATGCTGCTCTTGTGGACTCTGAAGCTGAAAACACTGGTGATATGTCTTGGGAAAGACTTGGTAGTTTATCTGGAATTGCTCTTAATTTAGTCTTCTGCAGAATAAGGAACTCAAAACAAAGCAAACAGAGTATCTAGGAGAGTACTTTGGCTTTGCGTGGCCATTTCATGACCAATAAAGCCAGCAGGACATAAAATACAGCTGGACAGTAGGTGATGTCAAATCCTGCTTCCTTAACCTGACCCCTCTCTATAGAAGGCCCAGAGCCAGGATTTAAGTTGTCTGTCTTTCCTTGCTGATTTCTCCTGAAAGAAGATAGATGATTTCTTGCAGCTCGGTTCCAGAAAATGAGTAATATTTGGGGAAAGCACCATGAAAAGTGATCATTTGCAAGCTGAAGAAATAAAAGCAACAGTAAAAGACATTTGTTTGCAGTACCTACCATAATCATGCTAGTGGCTTCTTGGGTCACTTAAAATGGTGTATGTGAATTTTGCAACGCAGATACCCAAAGGGTGTGTGCATGCTTGTATGTGTTCTGCTGGATACAGAGCTCAGACCTCAACTAAATTCGATTTAGTTTAGTCTTGTAAATTTATGGGGAATTTATAAAGTGACAGGTCAAGGGCAAGATGCAATATTTCTGCTGGTTTATGAAGATCTGAATAGCGACATTAATTTTGAGTGATTCAGGATTGATTCTTTTAAATATTAACCAGAATTCAGCTAAGCAATGAAGCAAACCAAAAATTATTCCCTACTGTCTTTCTTGGGCCCTGCTTTCTTAAGAAATGAGTTTCTAAAAGGCAGGCCTGACCTTCAGAATGACCATCCTGAGGTCAGCAGGAGCATGACAAATCCATCTCTTCTGCCACCGCACAGCATCCAACATTGTGAAGGCGCAGGAGTTTCCTGGAGAATCCAAGGCAGCGTGTACCCATCTTCTCAGGTGTTCCTGGAAATGCTTGTTTGCATTTTATCATGCTCTCAGGCACTCAGGGAAAATTTCAGAGAGCACTTAATTCTTCTTTAACTGCAACATCTCCTTTTTTCTTTGATTTTTTTAATTTTTGCACTGTAAAGTGTTGTTTACTGATGGTGAACTCACACCAGCTCCTCTCTCCTTTCCCACAGCTGGAGACTGCCTGGTGGGCCATTCCCCCCTCCCTCATTTATAGTTGCCCAGTGAAACATCTCTGGGGCCACACGAGTACCAGAATAGTTGGAAAAAGTGAAATTAAGCAAGCCATTCCTATGTCACTTTTTTTATTTTTTTTGGTTTTATGGTTATTTTGCAGCTTGGAAACAGACAAAAAAGTCAGCACCATATCATCAGCCAGCTGGAGATGGGCCAAAACTTGGAGACACATGCACTCTCACACTTCCTCCTTCTTCTTTAAAATTCTTGACAAGATTTTTTTCAAAGCTTCTTAAACATCTGCCTGGCTTCCCTTTTGGAGAAGAGGAAATGGAACTGGGGAGCCGTGGCCGAGGCTGTCGGAAGCGGTTGCAGACCGGCCGCTCCGAGAGTTTGCTGTTGCAGTGGGCTCTCTGCCCAGACGATGCTGGGAGACAAGTCCCAGGAATGGCTTCATCTGGTGTCAGAGCAGCAGATCCTTCTTCCCCTGGGGGTGGAAAATGATGGATAACACGTAATCACTGGAGACTTCCTTCAAGTCTGTATTTTTAAATGTGTTACACATTTTGATGGTAAGTGCAGCTAAAGGGCAATCTTCTTGCAACTCATTGGGTCGTAGAGCAGATTAAGCTCCATAGATGTTGTTGCTTTGATTGTCATATGTTCCAAATCAGCTTAGCGCTGGTAAAACTTTGCATTTTCCATGAAAAGCAACCTCTGACTCCAGCCAGGGCTGTCAGCTCTTCAGTGCTCACTTTGACTTTCTCTGCAACAATGTGTTCTTCTCCAAGGATGTAATTATCTATGAAGAATAACACCAGATAGGGGTCTGATTTATCAATTATCCTCGTAAAAATTATGTGACTTCCCATGGTAGGTTGATATTATTTATAGAAATGACATTTTGCCCCACACTGAAATAATAAACACCATACACTGATGACTTCCTGTCTTTCTTTTTTTTTTTTTTTTAATCTTGTGCACATGAAATCAATGAGTTTATTCAACTGAGAGGAATTGCTTACTTTCTTTCTTACTATTCCCTCCTCAAGCGCTCCTGCTGCCACTGGGAAAGGTGGTGTGTCAGCAGGATGAGCATTAAAAATGTAAGTGCCCTTCCTCCTTGAAATTTTAGCACAAGGTCAGAAATATCCAGATGGAATAACCTGAGTGTAAAGTTGACAACTGCAGCCTGTGAAAACATCAACCCAAATCCAGCGTCAGTCACTTGACTGTGAGAAACACATCTTGATAACAACTTTTGCTTCCCTGGTGAATAGCGTGGTTTTAAAAGTGTACCTGAAAGATCAAGTAATGGCCCACATCATTTCCCCTACCTCGGCGTTGGATGGCTACGTGGGAAGAACAATAATGAGTATTCCTGCTTTCCTGAGAGAGCTAGAAGATCCACCCATCTGCAGTCTTGCTGCTTCGTCTTAAATAATGCACACGTCCGTATGCGTGTGTAATTTCTGCATGAGAACAGGATCTGTAATAGCTAGGCAGTAAGCTCATAAGCAGCTCTGCCTCACCTGAAGGTATAATCCTTTGTTTATGACATCCCAACTGGTTACCACTGGAAAGGATTATGGCTCCATGTGAGAAATGAACAGGACCAGTGGGACCTAAGAGGCCGAGAGGTGTTTTTTTCCACGCATTATGATGTCTTTAAGATGTATTTATTTTAAAAAAAGCCCCAACAACCAACCCTTGGGTGAAGCTTGGCCCAAAGGAATGCTCTTAAGTTTGCTCTAGGTTTGTGTTGCTAATGTCTTCCTCTGTTTCATTTGGATCTTATTGCCAAGGAGAAATGGATAATCTATATGACTTTAAATATAAAGAAAAATCTGAAATAGCAAAAGGTACTTATGTTTTGATCCTGTAAAAGTAACAATAGTGAATGTTATCCGACATGCTTTTACCAGTGTAATAAAATTAGGGTCTTTCCACTGAAATTCAAAACAGATGGAGCAGCAGAGACTCAGGATTTGATCTGAATTTAGTGCTGGGCAGTTTTTCCCATCCCCTGCTGAGCCCTGCTGAGAGGCACTGGCACACTCAGGGAAGGGGTGAGGTGTGACTGGTGGCAGGGAGGCCGTCTATCTCCCCATCCAGCACTTCTGCCTGGTGCAGAACTACTGACCTGACCCCTCAGGACTGTATTAGTAATTCCTGATCATTCTGGAGACCTTTGGAGGATCTTTTAGTTTTTCAGGAATGTGCAGCCTGCTCCAGTGACCTGACCCTGCTCGTCTCTCGTGTTATAAATACAGGCTTGACCTCGTGGCCTGGCTGTCCTCAAATGATCGTGCCTGAAGGGTTGGAGCGTAACGCCATACCTCCCCACAGAAACAGGATAGGGGGAGATTTCTTGGAAACTTCTGGGACAGGCACCAAAAATAAAAGGCATCTGAGCAACAAGTGGCACCACAGGGATAGATCGCTGCTCTTCTCTGTTCGCTTTTCTGGTTGGTGCTTTTCTGTTATCTTTTCCTCTTTGGGACATTTGTGGGAGGCTATAAATATATACAGAGTCTGTGCAATGGCTGCTCTCAAAATGAACCCCTCTGGTGTCCCCGTGCTTGGGACTGGACACCAAGGTGGGCCTGGAGTCAGTGCTCTGATAGGGGGCTCTGCTGCTGGGCTGCCTCTCTCAACAGTTTAGGGAAGGGAAAAGAGAAGCCTGATGTTTTGAGGATGGTGCTGCTTACATGGCATAAGTGAAGGCACTATATAAGAGCTGGGGACATTTGTCCTGATTCTGGATTACAATATACAGCTATTCTGTCTCTCTTCATCCCTGCCTTCATCACAGGGTTCACAGAAATCCCAGCGTGCCCATGGCGATGAGTGTCTGGGGCAGAGACTTGGATTGTACTAAAATGTGTGATGGAACATCATTAGCAGGCCCAAATTACCCCAAAATATTCAACCCTGTGAAGGGCTCTGCCTAGAGACCCTCCCACGCGGCTGCATGACGAGCACGCAAAAATTCGCCAGCGCCTGTTGTACTGGGAGCGCTACTTGTAGCTGTGAGCGAAACCACAAGATTAGTGATGAAATGCAATCTCTTCTGCTTTTCATGGCAGGGCGCTGCAGCCTCAATTGATGGTTTCAATTACAGTGCTGGGACCTGGATGGCCTGTGCAGGCATGCCGGGGATGTACAGCCCCATGACCGCCATGGGGCAGGTGGTAAAGCTCTTCCCCTCCAAACGCCGAGGCCTCAGTTTCTGTATGGTGCTGGCACACGCTTGTGAAATTAATTTTACCACTCCAAGCTGTCTCCAGAATGTCCTCTCTGCTTAGCTTCTTGCTGCTGTGCCCAGGGAGAAGCAAACCAAGCCAGAAGGGTGACCCAGCTCTCTGCCTGCTAACTCTGAATCTGGAAGCTGGTACTATGGAGCCGTAGCTGTGCATGGGATTTTGGGGCTTTGTACAACTCCTGTAGAGTCCTCGGAAGCTTGGGAGAAAGAACAAGGAGGTTTTGCTCTGTGAATAACTCCTCAGCCTGGTGGAACAGACCAGGCAGTAAAATAAGGCTAAATGAAAAATTATAGGGTGAATTTGGCCTCATAATCATGCGCAGATAATTTGTTGCTTGAACAGAGTCGACGGAATATAAACAAGCTTACAATGTGCCTCATTAATTGGAGCTATTTTTCCAGGAAGCCCCATGGAAATATGAAGTGGCTTCGCTCTGCAATTTGCGATATAGTTCGCTATTAAATGCATTCAGTTTAATTGTGGTGATGCCTCTCATTTTGGAAGCTTTCACAGCCACCGTGTAAAAATAGCAGAAGACGGCAGAAACCAATTCCCCAGCACAGATGTCCTCCTTCATTTGCTGCCATGCTGCTGGAGCAGACAGGTGTGCAGGGTGAACCTGAGCTCCAAAGCACAATAACGCTGATGGCCACAAGAGGCATTTTGGGACATCTAGGAGGAGTCCCACAGAGGGGCTTTGCTCAGCCAGTATCATCACAGGTTTTTTCTGACCAAACAGTCATGATGCCCTCTCTGACCTTCATCCAACTTTGGCTTTCCATCTGTAGTCACAGTGACAGACCTGTACCTCTCTGCACAGAGATAGCGCCGCATGTTAATCACATCTGACTGCTTTATGCACTAATTCTGTGACCTCCCAAAGATGAGATCATGCTGGGCTGCCATGCATCAAACACTCACATCAGCCTCTTGTTGACTTTGGCCATATGGTGTCAGAGCAATGAAACAAAAACATTTCTAACCTTTACACGCTGGGGCTTAAGACAGTAGCTTAAAACATTTTTCCACATTTGGGGGTACAAAGCCTTCTCGTTAAATGGATGGTTTATTTTGATCTGTGTGCTTTAAATTGGTCAGAAAGTTATGAGTGGGTAAAAGCCAAAGCCGATTAGGAGCCAGGTGGGCTTGCCAACCCAAAGATCCTTTTTGTGATGACAGAACACAGCTGCTGCACCCCCAGACATAGAGGTCACAACCAAAATAGACCCGCATAGTATTCTAGTGATCAGGTTTGATGATCACACTGCATGGATCTGGGCTTTCAGCAATCTTAGTATGACTGAAAAGGGGTCCTCCAATCGTTTCAAAGAGCTCTGGTTGCAGTGCAGGCAAGTGGTCAAAAGGGGGTCAACAGGAATGAAGGTTTGGGACAATGAAAATAGCTGTCAGATATTTACCCTGCATCTATCTTTTGCCCTTAAGGCAGTTGCTACTGGTGCATAGAATCATAGAATGGTTGGAAGGGACCTTAAAGATCATCAAGTTCCAAGCACCCTGACATGGGCAGGGACACCTCTCCCTAGNAGGCTAGCGTGCTGCTCACGCTTATTTTGATGCAGCCCAGGATACAGTTGGCTCACGGTCGCTATGCTGCCAGGGGCACCCCTGAAGCACCTTCTGGATGTTAAGGGACCTGTGATAGACAACAAAGTTGTGCCTTTTTACACACCACAGTGAGGAGACAGGTCTCATTCACGGGACAGGCAGCAGCACAGAGATATCCGAGGGAGGAGGTGCCCAGAGTCTTATCTGTAGCTGCCAAACGCACGCATGCATGGTTTGGTGACGATCTGTGAACTCTGTGACATTTGGCAGTGGAGAGCTTCCCCAGCCCACAGTCCAGTTTTGCCACGGTGGGACGGGCAAGTAACCTCTTGACCAAGAGGCTTTTCCTGCGCACACGAGCAGCACGTCCTGGAGAACGTCAGTGCAATTTTGCAGCACATATTTTCCGAGGACACGTACTGTGATGACACGTGTCACCCAGAGTCATCTGCGCCTGAAAAAATATGGCATTCAGGAGTAAACACTTGGCAGAAACAACAGCACAGGCTCAAATTTAGACAGCAATAATTCATGCTGTGCAGACCCTGGCTTGCTTGAAGGGGGCATGCTCCCTGGAAGGCAGGAGGGAAATGTGTTGCTAATTTTGCTAGACAACTTCTGCCCTCCCCTCCTTCTCATTTTGTAGTTGCCAGCCTCCCTGGTTGCTCTCAAAATAGAAACATCTGATGCCTTGTTTAACTTATTTTGGGGGCCCGTGGAGAGGAGGAGGAGGAGAGAAATCCCCTCTTGCTCAGCTTCTGCCAGGAAGCCTTGCTGGGAATTGCATCCTGGTTTTCCACCTGCCCCAAGCTTCACAACCACCTCCCTGCTGCCCTGTCCTGTGCTGGGCTGAGGATTTCCCTGCCCTTGTCCCACTGTCTCACATCACTCTCCAACACCTCCCGGCCATGCTGCTGTCAGATGCATAGAGCTGGTGACAACTGTCACGGAAAAGGGGGACTTCTCTGTGCCATGCAGGCAGGGCACCCACACCAGCAGTGGGGAGAGAAGCTTGAAATGGAGAAGGGGTATTTCAACGTGATGGAAGTGTGAGCTCTCCTTGCATTTCAATGAGCCTGTTATTGTTGCCGGCTTGCATGCCGCTAATCTCCCCACGCGTATTAGCTTCGAGAAGGATGGCTCGGTCATGTTGCCATGCTACTGAACACACTGAGCGAGCTGTGAGGGGGGCAGATTGTTCCCCCAAACAGTTTGAGAGCTTTTCGATCCCCATAAAATGACCTGTGTAATGATTGGGGTTCTCCCTATTCCTTCCTCCCACCTTTCTTCTTAGTACGGATGAGAAACCAGCTTGATTTTTGCTTTTCTACAGGAAATGCTGAGAAAGCCTGCAGGAGGATATATGAGACATCCTCATGGAGTGGATTTTTTTCATTCATTTCTCTGGGGAAGAAGCAGACAACCCTCAGAGGTGTGGAGCCCTCAGTGGTGAAGTGTTTGAGTTCTCTTTGAGCCCAAAGTGGCAGCACATCCCTCCATGGAGGAGAAGTTGAGCACAGTGAAGGAACTCCAGCCTGTGGGATTACTGGTAGGTACATACCTACCTCCTCTGTACTCACATTGCAGTTGTGTCTGCCCCATTCCACTTCTCCTAGGGACAGCTATGGGACAAGTCTCTGGAGAGGACTCCCTGTTCCACAGGTGATCTGGAGACCTCTTTTTCTCAGAAGGGGCTGTAACACAGACATGGTGTCATGGGGCTAAATTCTTTCCAAGCCACGCCCTGTATAATTTTCTAGTCCTTGTTACCTTGCCATCTCAAAAGTTTTTCAGTCTTTTAAAATTCTAAATTACAAAGCAATGGGGAATATAATGGAGCATAGAAAATACCGGAAATAAATACATGCAGATGAAAAACATAATTAAACTTTCCTGACAGAAATCCTCTCAACTCTGGATATATAAAAAATTTCTCCCCTTGATTTCTCTCTCTTTGTATTCTTTAACAAGCTACTCCCAACCTCATGCTTGGTCTCCAGATGAAAAATCTGGTCAGGCTTTGGAAATGTAGCTTCTTTGTGCACATTTCTTCTATGTTTGTTTTCTCATGGCTCTGTGACGAGGGCAGAGAACAGGAGACAAATATTAAGGTACAGCCCCATTTCTATTTCCACTGCTTGGCTAGGGATGACTCCAGTTTTGCAAGAATTAAGCAGGATCTCTACAATCTCGGGAATGTTTGCATGTCGTGGCGGAGATCCATAAAATACTTAGACGTGCTAGGACTGAAATGATCAACAGCCTTCCAGATACTTAAAAACCAAGGTGACTTTAGAAATTTCTATTTAGATAGATGTGACAACAGCAGAAGCATGTGACAAACCCATCCTAACTCTACTCCATGACTGCAAACATAGTTTGACCATCTGACACCTGAGAGTAGGAAGTTTAAATTGGATTTTAATAATACATCGCAATGTCTGGTACCACAGTGACTCAAAGGAAACCTGTGAAGACTGCAGCCTGTGCTGAACCCCAAAGTGCAGAGGAATTCTGCTATTTCTTTTCAAAGAGGTGTCAAGGATTTGGTTATGAGGGAAAAAATTTACAATAAAAGCAAATTACTTTGGTTTCTCACTTCTGTTTTACAAAGGAAGCAGCAATTAGGTGACAGGTGTGTAAATTCCCCAGCAATACTGCTGAACACAACGCACATGCAGATTTGAATCTGTTCTTGGAAATCGTTTGCCAACCCATCTGCTAGAAGGAAACGATCGCACTAAACCTGTTATTTCCTCCTGAGCCCTGAAAAGTTGTTTTTTTCCTTTTCCTTTTTTTTTTTTCCCCCCCCTTCATTTGTTTCTCCAGAGAAACTGAAAGGTTTGGAGATTGAAAACATAATGGTGGCTCTTAAAAGAAATGGACTTTTAAAATTAGAGACTAAGGCAAGGGACAGGAGGGATGAATGATGGTAGCTAGTAAGGTTTGTCACTCCCTCCAGGCTTTGCGGTATTCCAGCTTGAAACAGCTGTAAATCATTTCCACCTCTGACCTACGCAGAACATTGTTTGTGGGTCCCAGTGCAACAGACATGGCTCACACAGCTCCCTTTCACTCCTTCCTGGTATCATCTGGGTAAAGGCTTCAAGTCCTAAATAGCTGGGGTAAATTATTAATCACGTGTGCTGTTTAGCTAGCTACCACATGGTTTTCACCCTCCACAATGGAAGCCAGCTCAAACTTGCTCTTCAGGATGAAAAATACATCTGGATGCAACCATGTGGGTTTCTCTGCAGCTTTTACTATGTGTTTGTTAAAGAAGTCTAAAAACCACAGCTCTGTCCATTTCTGTCCTCTGTACCTGTTGCAGCTTGAATTGAAAAGATTACAACAATGCGCGTTATTTTAAGGGGGTCTCACCAGGGCTCCCTGAAAGGGCAAGAGCTATGCCTGGCCACCACCACCTTGTGTTAAGCTGCCATCCTCGAGCTGTTTGGGGGTGAGACGGAACTGGTCTGAAATCTGGACCATCAAACATCTCTGCCTAACAGGAGGAATGGAAGTGGATGGCTGTGAAACAAGGACCTGTTTGGGGCTGTTCAGCCTGGAGCTGGGGCTGTTCAGCCTAGAGAAGAGAAGGCTCGAGGGAGACCTTCTACCAGCCTTCCAGTATCTGAAGGGAGCCTACAGGAGAGGGCTGGAGAGGGACTCTTTGTCAGGAAGTGTAGTGATAGGACAAGGGGTAGTGGTTTTAAATTGGAAGAGAGCAGATTTAGATTGGATATTAGGAAGAAATTCTTTTCTGGTGAGGCACTGGAACAGGTTGCCCAGAGAAGTTGTGGACGCTCCATCCCTGGAAGTGTTCAAGGCCAGGCTGGACGAGGCTTAGAGCAGCCTGGTCTAGTGGGAGGTGTCCCTGCCCATGGCAGGGGGGGTGGAACTCAATGATCTTTAAGGTCCCTTCCAACTCTAACCATTCTATGATTCTATGACCATGTTGTCTGAATGCAGAAGAAGCTGCAGATGACCATCCCCTTTCCAGACATGGCCAATCCCATCTTCACTGATTGGCAGATCTTGCCATGTGCTAAGCAGTTGTGCAATGCAACCATTAGCTGCAGGGTCAAAACCTTCTCATGGCAAGAACCACTGCCCAAATTGTCTGTAGCTGGGCTGGAGAGATATAACCCCTTGCTCTCTCCCTCCCTGGGTACCTCAACCCTACCCTGCACTGTCACGTTTGGCATCACCAAACTCTTGCTGCATTTGGTCTGTAAACAAAACAGCTGTGCTCCAAGCTGTCAGGCTGATGTTTTTCCTGAGCAGTGAAATTCAAAAGGAAACAATTAAAATTGGAGCTATTGCTGGATGTTCCTTGTCTGGTTGTCCATTGGCTGCCCTGGCATAAGCCCTTGAGCCATAACATAGACAGTGCACACAAGTGGATGCAGGAGAATGGAAATAAGGCTGTCCCTGCTGCTGTTGATGTCACCTCTCAAAGTCCTTGACAGTCAATAGTTCCCTGGGAGTGCCGGGTGCTGGAGGATACAGGACACCCAAAATATGCCTTGCTCATGGCTTGTTTCTGGATTGGGTGGGTTTTGTTGTTTTGTTGTTTGGTGTTTTTTTTTCTTTTTTGGAGGGGTGGGTTTGGAGAGAGGATGTTTTGTATTTTTTAGAGGAAAATAAATATTTTCCCTCTTCTAGAAACTTCCTGTTGTTTTGTTGCCCACCCCCCTTGAGCTCTTAACCTTAGCAACGAGTTATATATGTATATTGTAAGTGCCTCAATCAGCATTTCAATCAGTTGAGCATGAAGCCTGAGATGACAGCTCTCTCTGCTATGGCTGCTGTGTGCAACTGGAATCTGCTTTGGCTTTCATTTTTGTCTGACCATGAAGAGGTGAAATTACTCGCTGTATATTTAACTTCATGAGGGCTCACAGGCTGCTGTATAAACACCTTAAAGGTGTTTATAGAAAGGGACAAAAGGGAGTAGTAAATTTAGGAGCAGTCAAGTTGGTAAAGACAGTATCATCAAGATTTTGCAAATCAAAAAAAAAAAAAAAAAAAAAAAGTCAATGGGGTATTAAGTATGTGCACAGGAGTGCTTTCTGTAAAGCATGTGATGGCCTTAAACTACATCAGTGGAAACAGGTGTTAGGTGTTAGGAGATGCTGTCTGCAAGACAGTAAAACGAAGTGTCCAAACAGACTGACTAGGAAATGTGCAGGATCTCCATTGCTGCAGGTTTTTAGGACCGTTTGAGAGGAGCATTCACCAAAAATGAGATAAATATTTTCAACCTTTCCATGGACAAAAGGACCCTTCCAGCTCATTTTCCATAATTCCCTACAGTATTGTATAAACCAGAAACTTCTGTTTTCCAAGGCAAGATGGTAAGGTGATGCTTTAGATACAGACAGCACCCTCTGTGAGACAAACTGGTTTATTTGCAAAAAAAAATGCAATTAAGAACTCAAGCTCAAAAATCCTTCTTCAGATGTGAAACAGAGACAGATTTCTTCAGATCTGGAAGACTTAAATACATCCACAAACTTGAACTTGCAGCTTTCCTGGATAGCAATGCCTACAGGCTCGTTGTTGACAAGAGTTTTATGGTACATTATAATCCACCCCAACTTTACATTCCAGGGGATGTAAATTAATTGTCTTCTTCCCTGGAGATTACCTATTACTTTTCTTTCTCCTGCTAACATCCCTTTTTCTCCACTGATATTAGCTACATTACCTTTCAGAGGTGGTCCATCTGCTACGTACCTAGCACGCGGCTGCAGCAACCTACATGCTGATCCAAAGCTAGGAATGGAGCACCTCCACCACATTTTTAGGGCTCACATTTTAGTCCCCTCCATCCAGGAGTCTGGCTTCAAGCCCTGGTCTCTCTGAAATGCTTCCTGTCCCAGGGCATGCAACTGCTCTGCAGGATGAGAGTCTCTGGTTCATATTCTGCACAAGGGCAACATGATTCCTGACAGAGGTCTGCCCACCTGTCAATGGTGGAGACCTTCATTGATGGAGAAACAAGAGTTTTCTCAGACAGCCTTCTCCAGTGCTTCCTTATTCTTCAGTTTTAGAAAGCCTTCCATGCCCTAATGTCTAACTTTTCTCTTTTACCAATTAATAATTTTGTTCTAGGCCTGGATGCCCTCCTCTGACCTCTCTCTGTTTTGTCCATCCATCATACATCTTGGGTTTGAAGTACCGTTGCCCAGATCACACAGCTCAGTCCCACTGAGGACTTTGAGAGAAAATCATCAAGCAGAGTACAGCGGAATTATCTTGTGTTTTCACATTGGGACACTTGTGTTTATATATCCAGTACCTTTTTTTACAGCAACAAGATATCATTGAGAGTTATGCTCAGCCTGTAGCCCACTTCCCCAAAACTCCTCCTGACCTGGTAATTCCCTGGTGTGATTCTGTGAAGTTGTTTTTTGCCGTGCAATGCAGAACTTTGTATTTGACTAGTCAAAACTGAGTCACACTGTTTTGCAGGGGATTTCTTAACTTTTGGGTTTTTTGTAATTCTTAATCTATGCACTAACTTACATGCAACCTTTTCCAGCTCCACATCATGAGCAAATATCCCTTCCTTTTTATTCCTGGGTTGTTCCTGAAGACATGGAGTGCCATCAGACTTGGGACAGAGCACAGAGACTGCTGTCTGAATGTCCTTTCAGTCTGACTGTGAGGTGAGACTATGGCATTGAGAACTACTCTCCAGCTATGATTTTCCAATCACGCATGCAACCACCTCGAATAATTTAATCTGTACCATTCTTTCCCAGCTTTGAAAGGTCAAGATATGTAGCTTTCACTGATTCTGCCACTTTCTTGTCATAAAAACAAATTTAGATTTTTCTGACATAACTCAATACAATTATATCATTTGATGCATGCTGGCTGTTATTAACCTCCTTGTTTTCTCCCAAGCACTTACGAAATTGCATGTGATTTGTTCCAGGAGGGTTCATGGAAGTGAATTTGAGAAACAGGAGCTAGCAGAGTTAATCCTGAATTCTTGAAGCCCATGGAGCCAACACAACCTCTGCCAGCAGTTCTATGGGTGAAGACGTGCTTTAGATTCTGGATATTTTGAATTTTCTCTGCATTGCAAAATAATGGGTTCCTTGCTATTTAATTAAAGCAATTACCTTTCCTATCCATGTGGAAATGTGCCATAAGTGTTTTTCAGGTAGAATAGGAATGTTCAATAGGAAACACTAGAGCAGCTCTGGAAGCTGATGGTGAAGCTGAAATTTCCTCCCCCTTAGGGGAAACTAACTCCCGACTTACTCACTGCAGGGCTCCTTGAGATCACATGCAGGAGGAGGGGTACCAGGCTTCCTGGAAGTCAAAGAGGGAGCTGCTGGGTGTTGTGGGGACTAGGCAGCAACTGAAGACTTTTATTTGGTGTCATCAGGGTTCGGGTGCCCAGTCCCACCGTTCTGCGCTCAGGGTCAGACATTTGCTCATCCACCTTGCACACAGTTGTCATGTGTTCAAGGTGTTTAAGACCATGCTGGATGGGGCTTCGAGCAACCTCCTCTAGTGGAAGGCACCCCTGCCCAGTGCAGGGGGTTGGAGCTAGATGATCTTTAAGGTCCCTTCCAACTCTAACCATTCCATGATTCTACGACTCTATTTCGAAGGCACTGCAGTTGTGTAGGAAGAAGGAGGGTAAATCTGGACCTTGAGACAGACAAACCCCCAAATGTCTGAATAAGTACTGTAAATGGAGGATCCATGCATTTTTGGGGTTTGTGTGGGCAAGAAGGAATCTCATGGCTGCCTCCAGCATTTCTGTGATGCACTGAGGGACTTGTTCTGGAATAATAGTAGTCCTCCCATAGATCCTGCTTTCACTGTTTCCCTTAATGCTGATCTAGGAATGTGTTTCAGGTCCTTCAGTGTGATAGGAAGTACAGAATATGCTCTGGATGAGTAAATCATTCCTCAGCTCCCATGTGAACGTTGTCCTTTTCACAGCACTCAGAGACACCCAGTGGGTTTTGGCTTTTCATTTCCAATGTTTTCCCATGCCAAGTCTAGGTGTTCTTATCTTTTTTATTATTATTATTATTTCATTTTATGACGTGATGTGTTTATTCCTATATATTCTTCGCTGAAGATCGCTGCAACAACACCATGAAAGGGTCTGTGAGACTCTAGCCATGACAGGTGCATTCAGCTGCTGCTGAAACTGCGTAAGGCATCTAAAAATAAGTAAAACCACCAAGTTCCAGGGTGAATCCCATTTCTTGAGATCTAATGCAGCGACGAAGGAGGAGGGGGGTTGGGAGGAGCTGAAATCCCCGTAGATCCCTGATCTCTGTCCCTTCCCACACATACAAAAGGAGAGCTGAGTCCTGTGATGGAAACGCTGTGGCTGGGCTGGCACTTTTCAGAGGAAGGTCTGGTTTCTGCTGTGCCAAACGCTGGGTTTTGACAAGCCAGGCAATGTCCTCTTGGTATGTTTGCCTCCGTGTAAGCCTTCTGGTTATAATCTGGGGGACGTGTAGAGATCACGCCTTAACTATGAAAACAGTTCTGTTCTCACGTCAGAGGCTGCAGCACACCAGCACGTAGGAGTACTCATTCCCTTTGAGCAGCACTGGTTTGTATCAAATAAAATAAAAAAATAAAAAAAAAATTAAGAAAAAAGAAAAAAGTCAAGCAAGCTGAAGCTTTGCTCCTGTTGTTGCTTAAGCCACTCGATCTGATTCCAAGGAGAGGACAGAAGCAGGGTGGTGAATTTCCAGACACCCTTTCTGCGTAATTTCCTTTCCTCTTCTCACATCCTCAAGGAAAGTCTGATTTTCGTAACCGCTGTGTTTGGGGGTGTTCTTACTCTACTTGTTTGGGTTTTTTTTAAATAGTGTCAAATATTTTAGATAAGGCCTGTGCAAAAAGACCAAAGAATATGATTCTATTCAATCAAAAGAGATTATTCTTACGGGATAATTTGACTAATGAAAGTTTAATTGTATTTCAGGGAACTGTACGTCATTATGGAGCATTATTTTTGTACCTCACGGCTTGTGCTATTAAAAGATTGCAGCTGATACAGAGCGATATGGGAGGATGCCAACTGGATTCTGAGTATTTAATCAGATTACTTTGGCTTTGAAATCTCTTCATTGGTTAGTTATAAAATTTTCCTATTAATTTTAGGGCATTTATGCTCAGTTTTGAGGGCTCTAATAGCATTGGTTTGAAACCTCAGGAATTATTTGGAGAGAAAGAGATATTTCATGTTCATGCTCTTATTCTGTTTTCCCCTAGTCATTTTTTCTGAAGTTTCAGCTTGCGTAACTTTGGGATGGATGTTGAATACCTTTTGAAAGCATGTGAGAGGAAACTGTTTTAAAGGCTCTTGTCCACATACCCAAAATCACCTGCCTTCACAGATTCATTTTCATCTGCAGCCCTTTGTACTACTTTTAAATTTTGAAGTTTCTTGTTTGAATAAAAAGCATGCAGGGGCAAAAAGCCTAAAAAATATTAGTTGCAAATTCAGTCTGCCACCCCCCTCCTCCACTGATACACTGGGGTGGAAGAAAACAGCTCCAAGGTGAATAACATTTGGGTGGAAGAAAAAACCATTGGCTAATGCTGGCTACTGCAAGCAGAAAGAGGAATAAATGCCTGGTGCTTATAAGAAGCCCAACTGAGTTCACATTGTTGGAAAAATATGCCCACCAGGAAGGACATCAGACAACCAAGTACTTTGCCCAGCAAGGTAATTACGACTCAAACAGTCGATGTATTCATGGCAAAATGAGATAAACTCTCCTAAAGTACGGTGCAGGAGCATGGTGGTGTTGGGGCAAGGTAAGGGTGTGGGAGCCCCAGCCTGGTGTCCGATGTCTCCCTTCCCTTCCCAAACACTTCTCCATCACTCTCAGCCTCTCCTGTTTGTCGGAAGATGTAGGCAAGAGGCTGGCAGGGCACGAGCAGCAGATCCCACAGGAAACACCAAGGGAAGGAGCTGGGGCCAAGATAATTACCTAATAAAATGAAAATCAATGGTGTTTTGGACACAGATCAGACCAACGGACCAAATAAGGATAACCAGGGTCTGAATCCCAAAGGTTTGTGTTTTATCTGAGCCTGTTTGCTCACTTCTTATCAGGTAAGGGTGTATCTGGTGCCTGTGCTGGTGCCAGTCCTGGCTCGTTGGGTATTTTCAGCTTCTCATTACAAAGAAAAAGGAACTTCTGCTACGTTTGAAGAGCAGGGGTGGGAAGAAAACCCCACTGGCAGCATATGCCTTATGACAGCATTAACACATTCCTTGTGAAAGTGATGGGCAGCTAAGGCTGTCAGTGCAGGAAAAAACCCAAACCGTGTTTTGGTTTTTTGCCTCTCAGTAGCTCTGGCCTGAGAAAGGGCTGCAGAAACAATCACAGCCTGTGAAATCGGGGCAATATATTAAAAAAAAAAAAAAAAAAAAAAAAAAAAGGGAAAAAAAAAGAGGTGGAGGGGAAAGGAGGATAGATAAGTAGTGCCAACTGGATGTAGAATCAATCTGACATTTCAAAATAACAAAAATATTTCTTTCCCATTCATTCAGTCTGGCATGTACCATCAGTGCTGCTGCCACATCATCACTCAGAGTTAGCACACCGGAAAGGAGACACCAGCAGAGACCCAGTTGCTGCTCAGCTCCCCAGAAAAGGACACTATTGTGAGACAACAGATACACGACTGCCAGGAAGGATGCTCCAAGCAACAAGTATCCAAGCAGGAGCACACCCTGGATTCAGGGCAGCAGATGGAGGGGGGTCCTCAGAAAAAAAAATATCTTTCTATATTGAAATTTGTAGGAGTAGTCATTGGAAAAGGGAGGGGTTAGGTGCAGCTGAGATGACAGGGGACTGATGGCAACGGCACAGCCTTTCCTATGTAAAATCTTACATTATTTCAGCTGGGCCTTGTTCCATCTAGCCTCCATTTAGATGTAGGCAATTTAAGTTTGAGCTTCCCACACAGACAAAAGGAGAAATATCTTAATATCTTTGCAATATGTATGGCACGGTCTTGAGCCAGGCTCTGTTAGATGGTCTGAGCATCCCAATTTGCCACAGGAGGAATTAACTTCTTCAGTCTTCTTTAGCTTACCCTTCATTTCCAGCCACCTCTCCTGGGGTTATGCTACCGCTAGTACGTGCTGTCAAAGCCATGGGGAAAAGAAGATCTCACTTCTCTGTGCTTTAGGAATACCTGCCCCATTTTCTTCACCCAAAGCGGGGACTTGTGGGGATGATGAGTCATTTTTATGAATGAAGTACCTTGTTGCTGAAGCAAACCCCAGACCTGGAAGTGTTGAACAGGGACACACATTTCACACTTCGTTTTAATGCCTGCTCAGGGGCTTCTCATTATTTAAATGATCCAGGGACACCAGAGAGCCAAAAGAGTACATCTGGGGGAGCATGGTAGCATGGAGGTACAGGTGGCTCCATCTGGGACAGGTGTCACAGAGCAGTTAAGGAGAAGGTGGTACCCCTCCACCCAGGGAAGTGCCATGTGCTTGACTGCTGTAACCACTGTAATTCAGTTTCCCATAAGAAGACATTAAATACTTGGGGTAAAACCAAGGAAGCTGTTAGGAATCAGGATATGACAATTTAATGGGCCATACCATGAGTCAAGAACAAGGCAGCGTCAATGAACCTTACCACATAGACAAGATCATCTCCATTCCAGGACCCCTAAAGATTCATTCACCAGATTGGATGAAACCATTAATCCAACAGTGATTACCTTTTCTGCAAACCGACCCAGTCAGAGGTGCAAACCTAGATTTAGAAAATGGGAAATTATTTCTTGCCAGTTGACCACTGTGATTTGATTGTCGGAAAGGCTTAGAACAAAATTTGATGGACAAATTAAAATTTAAATGGTGTTTGGAGACACCCAGCCCCCCATACTGGGAGCATACTGGTGAACTCTGCTTTAATGCACTGTCACTCCAGAGTAGGATTGGGGCAGTTTGGGAGAAGAACTGGATGAGCCTGAGGAGTGGGGTAATACGTGTGAGATGAGGTGGACCAACTTCCAAGTGAGGCACAAAGAAATTTTGTGCTCTGAGCACTGGATCTGAATATGGACGACTACGGACAGCGGATGCAAGGCAACTACAACAAATGCAAAGTAGCCCCAACAGGTCTTGAGAGCTAGTACAGAGGAAAGAAATACTGTGAGCCCTAATGAAGGCACTGGCAAGCCCTGACCTATACAACTCCAATTACTCACTTTTAAGAGAAAGATATTGTATCCAAACCAAGCACAGATAAGGATATACAAGTGGGCTAAGGGGAAAAACATTACCTAACCCACAAAAGTTGAATAAAAAGCTTTGGTTTGCTTTCCTTAGCAAAACCGAGGCTGACAGGAGCTATGGTTGTTGTCTACAGAAGTAATGACCCCAGAGGAGGGGCATGAGCTATTTAAGCTAGGGAAATGTTTGACACAAAAGCAAATGACTCCGAACTGGCTGTTATTAATGCTGTAAACTAGAGGATGTCTCCTGTGGGAGAGCAGCGAGGATCTGGGGCAGCCTTCAGACAGAGGCAAATGCCCAGCTGGGGTGAAGACGGAGTTTGGGGAGGGTGAGACAGAGTTGTAAGCAAGGGGGCAAGGCTTGAGGTTATATGAATTTAATTCCCACCCTATCTTCCTCTGTTTGAGTAGCCAGTAATCCCTTGATGAGCCTCACAGCGGACTCTGTTTGCTCTGCGCTGTATCAATGTTTATTTCATTCACAGCAGAAAAAGCAAACCCAGGAAATGGGAATTTCACTGTGAGGAGAAACGCCGTGGTGCCCTGACTTGAGAGCTGTGAAGGGCAGATCTGCCTCCGGGTTTCAGCAGACTATTCTTCAGCCATCTTCCATTCATCGTTGGGAATGAAAGCTAAATAACTCCTGTTTCATAACGGAGGGACTAGCCTCTCCAAGAGGTAAGACACTTCCTTTCTCTGCTTGAAACATCATGAACTTTCAAACTTGGCAGGGCTCTTTCGAGTTCGATCTAATAATAAACCCAAACCTTCCATTGCACAAAAGCAATGAGTCTGAACTTGCCTGAACTTGCCTCTGGGAGCTGAGATCCAAAGCTCTGTCATTCCCTCAAAAGCCATTCTCCTCTTTGCAAGGACAGGATGTTGTTATAAGAGGGCATCCTTGGTGTTTGCTCAGCCTTCCTTCCTCGTGATGAAATCTGTCTATAGCGACTCTGGAGGTCCTTCTTCAGCTCCATTTTTGGGCATACAATGTGCTGCCCAACTAATCCTCGTTCTTTTCTATGAGTGATTTATGGAAACTTGAAGGACATTGAGACTCAGCACATTCTCTGTTTTCCAAATGTTGGGGCAATGAGAGCGGTACTTTTCCTGCCAGTGGGAACCTGAAAGACCTGATGGGCTTTTCTGGCAGGACTCAATGTCAGTGAAAGGGGCGCCAAGCTGCCTGCGGAGCAAGAGGAAGTTTGCTTTGACTTCCATTGGGAACCACGGCAAAAATATTTTGACTTGATTTTACAGTTCAGTTTCTCATTAGCACAATCCGAACACTCGGTCAGTGATCAGAAATGCCCTTGCTTAATTTGCATTGGTTCCTGTTCAGTTATTAAGCACAATTGATATTAGAAGAACAAAAACCCAATGACCACACTGAAGAGCGAGGAAAATACTTCTTTTCTCATCAAATTTTTCTTGCAGTACTGGTTCTTTTTTAAAAAGAGAATGGCCTTATGTCATCACAAAGTATTTATTCTGGGGGGGAGGAGGGGACTCTGCGATGTTTGTTCAACGTATCTAAATTTAAATTACTAACTTGAGAACATAATCTCCCTGGGCTGCCTGTAACAGCCATTGGAGAGGGAAGGGCTCCTCTAGTGAGCAGTTCAAAGGCTATTGCTTAAGTGAGTAATATTCTATTACCATGCAACATAACAGGTGTCATATTTTATTTTACCTTTTTGCATGCTCCTGTTCTCCAGGATGACACAAAAAACACAAGATATTCTCTGTATATCCGGTCTTGTTACCCACCATGTTCTTATATTTTGCTATGCAAATCACAAAATTACTAGAGAACAAGGGAGTGAAATGGATGACTTCTTTCCCCCTATATTAAAACAAACAGCCTACTCTAATGCTGAGTTTGAAGCTCTGCAATTTTTCTTGTGGAGGAACAGAGATAGCTGGCAGGAACCCATCCCCTGTATTTGGAGATGGAAAGTGAATTTGAACTCATATGGGCCTGATCTGAATCTCATGGAGGTTGGGAAACCTGTGATTTAGCAACTATTACCACTAAAGTCTTCCCAAGCCCATTTTCTCCATTATCCTATTTGGAGTGAAGACCACCAGAAGATGCTTTTGGTGACTGCTGAAATAGATTTGCAATAGGAAAGCTGTGACACAGTTTGTGCCATATCACAGGATGTGACACAGATGTGTCACATCCTAATCATAGAATCACGAAATGATGAGAGTTGTAATCCTCCATAAGCAGAAGCCAACTGAAGTAAGGTCTGACACACAGATGTTAGTTTCCCTTCTACATGTTATATTAGCATTAACTATTAAAAATATAGGTTTTCTTGCTGCCTGTATAATAGGGAGAATCTATAGCTGCAGTACCTCGCCTTTAAAAAAGCAATGTTCTTATAAGAAAATCAAGGGAAAAGGGTTTTGATAAAATTACTGAGAGTGCTCAGAGAGCAGTTACCAGGTAAACACTGTCAAACTGGAAAGATTTATTGAGCTGGTTCCCTCAGGATATGGCCTGGGTTCAGAACTGTTCAGTATTTTCATTAATAATTTGGATGAAGGAGTAGAGAGCCCCTTTGTTAGAGTTTCGGCTGAGAGCAAGAGACACTAGGGAGGAGAGGATTAGCGCTCAGGAGATCTCAGTAATCAGAAGAATGGTCTGGAAGTAAACAGGATGCAATTTAGTTAAGACAAGTGCAAATTTTCACCTACATTGAAATAATCAGCTCCACAGGCACACGATGGGAGAGAGCAGCTCTGCCACGAGGGAGGTGGGGGTTATGATGGAGCAATGACTCAGCTGTGGAAGGAAGAAATATTGAGCTGGGTTGGACAAACGGGGATGCCACATGGTAGGCATGGAAGAGTAATCCCTTCAGCTAGATCACTGGGACCAGTTTCTGGCATTACACCTCAGGAAAGATGTGGCCGCATTCCCGAGGAGAGTAAGGCTGCAGAGAGCCTACAGAAAAACGTCTATGAGAAGAGAGAGAAAGCATCTGTATTTAGCCTGGGGAAGGCAAGGCTGAAAGGAAACATGATAACGATCTTCAGGCTCAGTTAGTCTGCCAAAAAGAGGAAGGTGGTGAACAATTCTGTGTCCAGAAATTATCCTCTGTGGTTTAACCACGATTTTCTGTGGTTAGAAAAAAAAAGAGAGAGGGAGCGAGAAATCGAGATGGTAGATAAGTTGAATTTACTGCTTTACTTATGAAGTGCCTTGGGGCATAAAGCACATGATCAAACATAGTCGAGTTACTGCAGCTTAATGAGTTATTGTCTGTTGGCTGAACCATACTAATTAACCATGTGTGTGCTCTTAGTCTGGCTCAATTGCCAGATGAAATAGGCTCACTTAAATACTTGTGTTTTCCTTTGCAGATGAGGAAGGCTGAAAGCTCGCATAAGATCAGTGATTACAGCTTAGCTGATGGAGGGTGACTTCTAAGGGATGGAAACTTGTCCTTAGTGCTCAACGGTAACACTGACACTGTTATATTTGTATGAAAAAAGAGAGGTGACAAGGGAGGAGGAGCAGAAAACAGACCTAAAAATACAAAGCGTGATAACTCACAGGCTTATGTTAATAGGAAAGTGGTTCCCCATGAATGTGTTGGAAATGTTTTAACACTGAGTTTTACAAAAGATCTCAGGTTTTTTGTTTGGGAAGCTTGTAATACAGTAATTTTAAAAGCGTAGCACTAAGAACACTACCGAACACTGTAGCATCTGACCTTGTTTGTGTCCTTAGTTGCACCCTCCGAATCATTGTGAACCCCTCCTGGACCAACTGGACCAGGACCATACAACACACTTCTCTCGCAACTGTGCACACACTTGCTTTATGTCTCTCCTGGGGTTTTTTTAGTGTTTACCAGTAAATTTTGACTCATATCCTTACATTCCCCTCCAACTGTTGCTCTTAGCCATCAGAAATGGCTGTTGTGGTTTCTCCTTTCAATAAGTCACCTTTTTCCTTTTACTGTGATAAGTAGTAGCTGCTGGAGTGGAAACTTCCTTGTGATGGTAAGAATGGAGTATACAGTACTTCAAGCTACAAGCTTCAGGTAGCTTCCTTCCTTCCTTCCTTCCTTCCTTCCTTCCTTCCTTCCTTCCTTCCTTCCTTCCTTCCTCCTCATTTTTTCCCTTTGCAGTTGTTTTTCTACTGCTCTCACCAGTTTGAATCATGTCACTACAGATGAGCATTTGGATGTCATACTCTTAGGGAAGTTTTTGGTTTGCAGTAGTATTTCTGGCTGGATGCTGTACGTTGTCCATTTTAAAGCCACTTACTCTTTTGTTTATAGTGTGCCATTTAGGAAGGCAGCAGACCTGATAAATTTACCTAGGAGACATACTTGGGAAGTGCTACTTGGTGTGAAAACAAAAATTTCTACTGCGTTACTTTGTTGCTGTCTTATAGAATAACATAAACTGGCCTGGAGAGGACCTGAGGAAGTTACAGAATCACAGAATTGTGATGGTTGGAAAAGACGACTGAGATCACCGAGTCCAACCACAGTTACCTCTTTCCTTTCTGTACTCAGGGCAGGACCAAAACTGTCAGTGTCCTTTCTGACTGATGTTTGTCTAACCTATGTTTGAAACCCTGCAGTGGTGCAAACTCCAATCCCCCTGGACAACCTTTCCCTGTACTTTCCTAGCTTCAACTGCTCCACCTG
The DNA here is from genome assembly GCA_013400375.1 of Thinocorus orbignyianus. Lineage (NCBI taxonomy): Eukaryota > Metazoa > Chordata > Aves > Ciconiiformes > Thinocoridae > Thinocorus > Thinocorus orbignyianus. Next base: position 39,731 of record VXBW01004678.1, read on the forward strand.
ATCCGAAACACATAGCTGATGACAAGTTACACACAGTTCAGCCTAAACCAGCCAAACTACATTCATTTGCCACTGTGATTCTCTCAATTTTCTGTAGGAAAGAGAAATGCTAGAAATTTTAGCAGAGATTATTTGATAACATAAATGTTTTGTAATATAATTTAGTCTAAAGATGATTGTTTTCCCTTCAGGGCTTAGATTTTTGCATTGGGAGGGAAACTACAGCATGCCGGGAGCTATAGTGTTACAGTAATAATGTATACACTGCATTTCTTAAGTGCCTGCAGTATGGAAAGAAGTTTTCCTAGCTGTATTTTAGGTATGTTAAGGCAGTTGGACTAGATGATCATTGTAGGTCCCTTCCAACTGAAATTTTTTTCCTCTCCTCTCCTCTCCTCTCCTCTCCTCTCCTCCCCCCCCCCTCC
>VXBW01004678.1:42672-105819 GCA_013400375.1 Thinocorus orbignyianus
AAAAAAAGAAATAATTCTGCATGGTAAACATCTCAGTAACAGATCAACCTAGAACACACATATCTTACTTGAGATCATCATGTCTCTCTTACTTGTTCTTAAGCAACCACCCACCAGGCCCAACACCTCTCATTGCTTGAGTCAGTGCATGGGAACTCCGAGGAGAAAATGAACCAAATTGTTCCCTTATGAGAGGCAAAATTTTCAAAATTCCTTCATTTTTAGTTGTCTGATGTAAGGTGCTTTTAAAATGAGCTTAGATTTTTTTCAGAAGGTATTGAACACCTATCTTGCCCTGAGAAGTTGTTGATGCCCCAGCCCTGGAAGTGTTTGAGGCCAGGCTGGATGGGGCTTTGAGCAACTTGCTCTAGGGAGAGGTGTCCGTGCCCATGGCAGGGGGGTTGGAACTTGGTGATCTTTAAGGTCCCTTCCAACTCTAACCATTCTATGATTCCATGGTCTTCGAAAAACTGCAGTTACTTCAATTTGCTTCAAGCTAGGGACCCAAAAAAGAGCAAGATGATAATTGATTTGGAAAAATGCAGGATAACACATTCTGATTAGTGATGATCTTGTTACAGAGGGGGTGGCCTGCTAAATTCTGCTGTGTTGGCCTCCCTGCATAAGGATGTCTAACAAACCTTAGAAATTTCACAGTTTAATTGTGGCTGTCGGAAGCTGATGCTCCTAAAGCAGACATGTGGCTTAATTTTCAGGAAAGCAGTCTCTACTGCTCAGTAGTTGTGAGGTGCCTCATTTATGGCTCCAAATATAGATGCCCTTCTATAGCTTTCGTTACCCACAACTGAAAATCTGGTGTGTGATACCTCTGTGAGTGTGTGCTGGGGCACATGTGAACACCATGCTGCTGAGCTCCTTGAGTGCCTTTAGATTTCCTGTTGAAGGCAACAGATTTTTTAAAAAAGAAAAGGTTTTCCAAAGGATTTTCTGCCCACAGGTAGCCATCTGGACTATTACATTGCAAAAACAATCTTTCAATTCTTTCCCACATGGCTTAGGCATGTCCTCCTTTCTGTGAGGTGTATCTTGTATGTTATTACACAATTCCCATGTGCCCATTTTGGGGAGGGATGGTACCCAATGCTGTCATAAAAGAGGCCAACCTGCTTTAACTTGACTTCACAGCCCACTGCAGAGAAGGGATCAAGCTGCCGCAGTCTGTGCGTGTGTTACGGCTTCAACTGGAACCAAACCCAACCATAACCCTTCTGCTCCCCTGCCCCAGGGGCCCTGAGTCCCTTCTGCGTAGCAGCTTCAGCCTGAGAGCTGGGACTTCACACTTCTAACTGACCCAGATGAACTGACCTGCCTCCTCAAACTTCCCCATCCCTTACAGACGTGTTTTGCCAGGAGCCCACTAAAGGTTCATGGATAACTTGAGTCTTCAGGTGCTGCACTCTAGGTAAAAGTAACTTGGCAGGTGAAAATCTGGTTTGTACAAAGCTGTCAAGCGCAGTAATTCTCCTCACTTATGAGGCAAAATAATTCCCTCATCCTCCCCTTCTTACAGCCATCAGTCCTGCTGTGCCACCCCATGCTGGTGCAGCAGTCTGCAACCTACCACTTCTGACCTGGATTGTGCTGCTACAAACCCAGGTGCTCCTCACAACAGGAGCCTCCCATCACTTTCTGGGAGGTTTCCATCAACTTATTTTGCCAAACATCTGGATTCCCTGTGCGGTCTTCAGTAACTTTACACTGATCCAGTCCTGCAGGTGAAGGGGAATGAAATGACTTGACAAGGTCCCAAGTAGTTCATTCTTGCTGAAGACCAGAATTTCCTTACCCTTTACACATACGATTCCTGCTGCATTGCCTGAAGTCCTACCTGCAGCTGCTGCTTGAAATGCTGAGAAGCAGTCACAGCAGGACTCATGATTTTCCATTAGATCCCAGTGGCTCATGTCTACCGGTTTTGTTTGTATCTGCAGTGGCTTGCATTCTTTGTATTAGGTCAACAAAACTGGGTAAAGCTGTATACTAGTCTAATTTTAAAGAATTTAAAGCTATTTTTATTTAACATCTCACTGACCTAGCCTGTAGCAGAGCAAACGGATGACTACAGAGTCAATGGTTCTTTGGGCAATGTTCACCTCCTGACTTTTGGTCTCTTCCTGTTGAAGCCATGAAGTATGGTATCAAATGAAAACTCTTTCCATGAGTTGTAAAAGTCTCTTTAACACCTTCCCTCCTGGTCCCCCCACCCCCCCACCCCCCCTTCATTTTGAGTACAAATGAACTGACTGATTGGGGTTAGAAGTGGAACCAGAGATACTGAAATACCATTACGATGGTGCCAGGACTGCTCTGTACCTAAGTGAGACCATATGTTGGCCTGCTTCTAGCACTGTTTACTGTGTGACTACATTGGCTCAGTAGGGATCTGTCTGGAAAAATAGTCAGGGTGGAAAAGAATAGCTGAAGAGAGCCTCTATGAGAAAACGCTGAAAGAGCTGCTAAGGGGCAATGCCAGAACTGTCATATTTGATGACTTTGTTTCCAGACCAGCCAACCTGCAGAATTTCTTACGGCTGGTAAAGGGAGAAGACTGTTCCAAAATGCACTTAGGAGTCATCTTTGCTTCCTGTTACTTGATCTGTGTGCAGTGATGAAATGATGATCATCAGTCCTGGGGATGGCACCCAGCCAGAATTCCAAGTACCTCTTTGGTGTGACACAGCATGGCAGGGACTGTGACCTGAAACAAGGGGGGAAAAAAAAGAAAGTTGGCAAGTGGGTCCAAGCTTTGTATCTAAACCCCATCTGTCATACTAAGAAGTGCCTGTAGATTTCAATGTGTGCATCATCCTGCTTTCTGTAGGACATTCAGACAAAGTTCTTACATATGGTCCAGAAACCAAAGATGACAATGACAAAATTCTCATTGTCAGCTTTGGACACAGCCTTAACAGTCAGCTGGCTGCGCTTTGGTCTGCTGTGAAAGAGGATAAATCCCATGAAGTCCTTATAGTGAGGCACATGTGGAGCATGGCTGATACCTCATTTATATCACATAATTACTGCAATTATAAATTTTCTAACTTTAAACAGACCTTTTCCTGCACTGTTCCCTAAACTTTTTTCTAAGTCCATCATTTACTCTCATTATGAGGCTCAAAACATCCCAGAGTCCGAAAGATATGTGATCCAGTCCCACAGCTGCCATCCCAACAACCATGTAAATAAAACAAAGATTCTGTGAATGGGGATCTCACTCAGCTTCGGGGAAGATTAGGGATTAGTGAAAGATGATTTTGTCATTGTTCTCCTAATTGATAAAAGACCAATCATGGTTATTTTGAATAATGCTGTTACCACACAAGCCTCAAGCAACTTAGCATAAGATCCTGTGTAATCGAGATGAACTGCTCCTGGATGTTGAAAATGTTCTTCTGAAGTTACTCCAAGTGCTTAAAAATAAGGAGCAAAGCAAGTGAAGTGGTATCTCTGCTTCCTCTTTTTAATTGAATAAATTGCTTTCAGATGAATCCATCTGATTTTTCCTCTGAAAATTGCCTTTCTGAGGTGCATCTCTTCAGTGCCTGAGTTCCATCCTAGCCTTGCCACAGTTCCATGGTGTGCTTTGGTGCTACGTTGCTTCTGCCTGGTCCATCACTTCTCCACTCTTAAGTCCAGAAAAGCTGGAGAAAACATACAAGCAGTTCAATGTGATCTCCCTCCCACAGCAGCTTCCTATCCAATGCTTTTTCATCACCTGAACCTGGTAACAGGCAGATTCATGTTTATAACAGAAAAAGCAGCCAAGCAAATTGGGCAAGATTACGATGAACTCAAGATAGCTTGATGAGGTGTACTTAGAAATGTACACCTATGCCTGCACTGAACATCAGCTCTTCTGTTGAATATCACTGCATATTTAGAAAGAATTCTAAAGAAAACATATGAAAGACAGCAGCACACTTGTGCACTGTGTGAACAGCGTCCTGATCCAGCAGTCAGATTTTAGAGGACAAAAGGAAGGAGCCTGGCAAATCAAAACAGTAATCAGTAAATTCAGAGTGGATTTAAACATGGGATTTAAAAGGAGCTCATCTCTGTGGGATATCTGAGCAAATCTTAATACAGACCTCGCTAACTTGGCCTTTCAGGAGCTCCTGAGACAAACCAACTGCTGAGCCACAAAGCCTCTCATGGGATTGTGGTGGGATCATGTGGGCAACACACTCTGCATAAGGATGGTCCCATACAAGCTTTGACAAATTGTCACAGTGCCAGCATCTGGCAGAACGTACAGGGTGAGAACCAGTCCATCCCTCTGAAGCTGAAGTGGTGGCTCTTGGTTTAGAGCTGTAGCAGCATCTGTCTGTTTGGTGGGTACTGACCTCAGGCAGGGGAGAAGAACAAACCATCTCCTCAACCAAACTGGAGCAGTGAAAGGCAAGAGCCACCAAAGGACTTAGGAGGTTGTACAGCTTGGTATACAATACCGTAGCACGTTAGACACTACATGGAGCAAGCTCCCATGAAGTATGTCTCATTTCCAGTTCCACCATGTAAGTATCAGTGTCCATCCAGGGTTGATGACTAGATACCACATTTGCCTTTAATACCATTGTGTGGACCAAAAACCATGTTACACCCAGTTTAAAGTGCCTTTTGGGGAAAGGCCCCAGGGAAGTTTTGGGACCCTGCATGTCGGAAGAAAAATGGCCATCTTTGGAAATAAATTACTCTCATTTCCTCCCTCCCAAAAGGTAAGGGTGTCAGCAAACCAGTTGAAGACAAAGGCTGCGAATTTCCTTGCACTTGTCTAGCTTGGACCTCCCGTCCTTCCCCTCGAGTCATTTTGGGGTTGGGGGCGGGGAGGGGAAGAAGTGCTCTGCTTCTGGTTGTTTGGCAGCTGCTCACAGGGCTGTAAGAGAAGCGAAGAGTGATGTGCTGGGGAAATCTGACTCCTAGCGTGACAAGGACCTGCAAGGAAAAAAGAACTTCTGAATATGTACAGAGGAGGTAAACTGTCACCAGTGGTCCCCTAAAATTCCAGGGAAAGCATTTGGACAGCATGAGTAGTTGGGTGAAATTTAGAAAGGGAAGCTACAGGCCTTGAAATCAGAGAGCTTTTATTAAAAGTGGAATTTATACCTTCTCATAGCGCCCCAGGAGAAGAGCAAAAGCTGTGTGACTTCAAAATTTTAAAACCGGAAAAGACAGAGACCCAGCTGATGAAACACCATCAATAAATGAAACAGAGTCAATAATCCTTCACTGGCACGGGGTGAACTGCTGGCCTCATGTCATGTGTCTTTTCCATTCCCCACTTCTGTAAAGCTGAAAAAAAAAAAGAAAGCCTGACCCAATCCAGGGATTACACGAAGAATGCACTTCAACAAAGGGAAGCGCATGGCCTTTCTGCTCACCCTCCAGGGGCATTCAGAACCAGAAGAGGGGTTGATTTGAATAGTCAGGATTACATTCCTGGCTGTGTCTAGCAAATGCTATGTGGGTTGAGAGAGAAAATATAGGTACCCTGGCACTAGAATATTTTCTATGTGTTCTCCTGTAAGCCAGGTGTCAAATGGAGGCAGTGAGGGCCACTGAAGCCATTCCTGCTTAACAGCGTGTAGGAGACATTATTTCTTCCTGTGTCTGTGTGAGAATGGGCTAGTCCCAAGCGCAGCTCAGCAATTAGGATATTAATATCCCTATTACTCCGTGCCATCTAGTTTGCTTTAAAATTCATGGTGCAGTTAGCCGAGGTTTGTTCATAACAGGAAAAGTACAGAGATGCAGGAAGACTGAGTCAGAACAGAGCTTTGAAATGCATCAAGCAACCATTTAATTAAAGAAGGGAGATCTAATATTGTGTTGAAAATTATTACTTATTTATACACTCCTCAAATAGTGCTATTTTTAAACCAGATTTTGAAGAGAAGACATTTTGTATTTTTACACGCAGACAGTTAAATGAGCTGCTAGGATGGCACTGCCCTAGAGGAGTAGGAAAAGAAAAATGTCAGTGCCAGTCTTTCTGGTTCTTCTGCTGCCTCATGGCACCACGAGTAATAGAGATCAAAACAGGCACCTCAGCTCACGCAGGCTTGTCAGCTTCTCCCCGCAGTCTTCCTGGGGCAGCTCATTGCCTGGCATTGTTAGGACACAGGTTTGGAGGAGCCTGGAGGCAGGTGATCATACACCTGGGGAGATAGTCAGGAAGAATTAGGGGCATTTGGGGAGGGACTTATGCCCGCTGGTGAGAAAGACCCTCTAAATTATGGATATCCATGGGTGGAGGTATGGACAGGTGTTGTGGTTTGGGCCAAACTGGCCACTGAGATGAATGATAGATGCTCTCCCCGACCTCCCTCTTCAAAGAGAGGAGGAAGAGAGAAAGAGACTTATGAGTTTAGAAAAAAACAAATAACTTCAATGAAACTATCAATAAAATAATACAAAGAAAATAAGGAAATATATACAAAATCATATCAAGCTCCCAGGATGACGATCACATTGCCCGTAGGCACTGGGAAAGTCCCAGACTGAACTCAGCAGCAGATAGGAACGGAATTACAGATCTGGATTCAGAAACACATGGATTTGGATTAAAGGCAGCTGAACAGACAGAGTCCTCGGATGTTAAACATTGAAGAAAGAGCCTTCCCCATTGACCCCTCAGTTTTTATATTGACCAGGATGCAAATGGCATGGAATACCCCATTGGTCAGTTTTGGGTCACCTCTCCTGTCTACTCCTCCCTGCAATTGTGACCCCCTCTACTCCGCTTCCAACCCTCCAATGGGGCAAATAACAAAGTGAGCTGACATCAGTTGTTACAGCTTATAGGTTCTACAGTGCTGGAATTAAATTGAGGGAAAATTCTGTTTTAAATGACAAGCTTTATTCTTCATTCCTTTGATGTTTGCTGAACGCATCAGTGGGGAGCATGAAATTAAGCAGGGTACCATTTTATGTCCATTCTTCGCTGGTCTGAACAACTATGCAAGTTGCAAGGAAATAAAATGTTGGCTCCAATGGATGTTTGAAAACTTCATTTTTTCTTAGGAGTGGGGCTGAGAAAGGACTGTGTGGGAAGAATGAATGTTTGCTGAATTCTCAAATAAATCTGGGTCCAGCTTGAGAGACTCAAAGGCCAGTGGCTTCTTCCAGTTCCCTGCCTAACAAAAGGCTGGACCCAAGTGCACTGAAGTCAAAGAGAGAGACTTTCATTGACATCAAAGAACGCTGAATCAGACCCAATGAAGGACAGTCTCAGGCAGGGACTAGCAAAAATAATAGCATGTGATGTACGTGACCAACTGCCACTAACCAACTGCTCAGATTCCAGGCATTAAATGCTGCAAACAGTGAACTTGCAAACAATTCATGAAAATGTGCCAAAAAAATTCAAAGAAAAATATGTAAGGAAACTGCAATGTGTTTGTGGGTATTCTGTGAGCAGAAAAATATGCTATATTTGTGGAATAAATTAGTCCCTGGGAAGTGTTCTCTCAGTTTGGAGTTGTGTGCAGTCAAGTCAGCTAATCGAACCAAAACTTCTTTTCTCTTGCCAAAGGAAGTGGGTGAGTACAAAGAGATGGATGAAATGAGTTTGGTTTTGCTTTTAAAATGCGAGTAGCCAATTATATCTCATTTCAATAGTTCTCTTCGTTCGGACGATTGTTTTAGCTGCTATCTAAACGCTTCAGTTTATTCTCTCGCAAATGCTGACAAGATTTGGTCTGGTGTTTATCCATATCAGACACTGCAAAGCTCATCCAGTTTCTTATCTCCTTCTGACTAGATTACCGCAATGCCCTGCCACGAGGTTTGCTGGACTGCTTCCTCTGGCAGGGAATGCCACCGCTGTGAGAGCATCCTGCGCGGGAGGAAATCCAGTGCATTTTATTCCAACCTCATCATGCCTTTTGCTGGCTATAAACAAAGAGGATTAACTGAAAATGAGAATATCTATATCCAGGATGCAGATCAATTTGAAGACGGGGTAAGACCAAGAACAAGCACTTCTCTGGTGGGGTGTACAATAGCTGTGTAGAGGCAAAATAGTAAAGGAATAAGGGTCGGATTCAAACCTTCAATGTACATTTGGTGCTCTCTAGACAAATGTGTTAGGGCTGCTCAGGGATTGGTCTGTATCTCATTTATGGGCCGTCTTAGGGACCCATTTAACTCTTCCCTGGGAAGACCTGCAATTGGTGACAAGGAGTGGAGTGGAGGTGAGATTGTCCCTGTCTGCAATACAGGATGGTGGCTTCTGATCATGGTTTAGAGGGGTCTGCCAAGAGCTCTATAGGTACCTGTGGTTATCTACACACAGAGAGCCTGTACCTCTGAAAAGCCATACAGAGTCAGAGGCAAAGGAAAAAAGGGGTTTTGGGGTGCAAACAAACCAGCTCTGCAGAGAGCCAAAGGGTTTTTTTCAGATAAGTGATTGGACCAATAGAAACACGAAACATGGAGAAAGATAGGGCTATAGGACACTCTCCTTGTTTGCTACGACTGCAGCCACTCAGTTTCAGGTCTGGGTATGAAAGTTACAGCTGTATTCATTAAAAACTGGATTTTAGTTGAGTTTCTAAGGTGGGATAGCAACATAAGCCACACTGCTCCCAGGGCTGTCCCACTGCTGGCCAAGCTGCTGAAAACTTCAGCTTTCCTCACAGACGGGCAGTTATAAATACAGGTGGTCATAAATGCTCTCAGGTACCAACCAATTCTCAGTCCCAACAAGCAAGAGCCTCTTTCTATCTGAGCATCACAAAGTGCTCTACGAACCTTTCCAGACACACTCTCATAAAGACTATTTTATGTCAGGACACTGGAACAGGCTGGATGACTTCTTCAAGGTCACACGTGAAACCAGCGCAGCATAGACTGCAGGTTGCTTAAATCTCCAAAGATAACACGTCTCCTTGCTTCCCCAGCGAGTCCCTGTCACCAAGCATCAGTCTTTGGCCCTCTTTGCCTTTCAGCTGTTCAACCAACTGCTGCTGCTCTCTGCACGATTGAAATCCTGTTTGATATGGTTCTCTTGCTACTGGTGTTATTTTTAACTGCTCTTACCTTCCACTGGACTAGTTTTTTCTTCAAAGCATATTCAGCCCATGGTTTTGCTTCAAGTGCTGTGAGCATCTTTTGTGCAGCAGGTGCTGCTCAAAATTAATTGTTTGTCTTGAAATTATGCTCTCATCTAGTGATTTTCAGGTGCATTAGTTGTTCCTTTAGGGCTGTTGCTTCCTTTTGGCAAGCAACATACTGGTCTCACAACCAGTATTTCTCCACTCTTTCCTCCCCATAACACAAACTATTTTCTGATTGCCAAGCCTTGCACACCAATACCTCTCCTTTTTGTCTGTGACAGACAAAAGGCTACTGAGCGCAGCTCTGAAGCTCATTAAAGTTCATAGCATTGCCTGTTTAAATGTGGGTTTGTTTTTTTTTAAGTTACCATGTCAAATGTGCTTAGTGTGCAGGGCTGGCTTGCCACGATGGTGGGTTTCTGCAAGCTCTGCCATGCTTCTGCTGATGGCAGGCAAGAAAGTGCCTGGAGGGGCCTCGGGAAGGAAATCCCTTGGCCTCCCTGCAGTGCTGGGGGCTTTCACATCTCCATCAAGCCTGGGGATGGCCTCTGCACTGCAAGGCAAACACCTCTTTCCCACCTCTCTGGAGATGCCACTGGGACACGGGAGGAGAGCAGGCCAACCTGGGCTGTGACCCACTGAGGACCTTTCTGCACAAGGCAGAAAAGCTTGCAGAAAAGCAAGCCCCTGGCGTGGGACCTTGACTTGGAAACGTTACAGGAACAGATTTACTGGTGGGGATTAAGTGAGCTTTTGCCATTCCTCCCCATTAACACCATCCAGCACGTGGGTGGTGTCACAGGATGACACGGTGTCCTGATTTGAAGCTCTGCAGCTGCCCGCTTTGTGGCTGTATCCAGCTTTGACATCCTACTTGGGTACTTCTCTAGAAGCCACACCGGTCACTCAGTCATTAATCCAAATTCTTTGGTCCAGGATGATTGGACCAAATGACTGAGGATGGTGTAAACAACAGTAAAAAATCCATATTGTCTCACAAGAGCTCTAAACATGGCAAAGGTTGGATTAGTCTGCCCTGCAAGGACTGTCCTGCAAACCATGGTCTCCCACTGTTCAGCTAGTGCACTGTATGATGTTGTCTCAACTTCTCTCCCTCAGGTCAGGATCTTGAACTTCCAGTGAAATGGGAAATGCTTTTTGGTCTTGTACTTGCGACAATATCCTCCTCATACACTTGCTTCCAGCTTCTGGGAACTATCCAAGTTATTTTTCAAACAGCATATCATAGCAGATCCGATGGTCTTCAAGTTTTGGCTTTGCTCTGCTCTGGGGTTTGTGCTACAGGTGAAGCAAAGGCAGAGGAGAAAGACAGGATATTTTTACATGATTATACAATTTAAAATCAGACCTAACAAGCTAAGGAATAATGTACATAAGAATGGCATAAACTGGTGTGTCTGTCCCTTTTTTTTTCCTGCGCTGCTCATGAGCTGTTTGGTTTCTTGGGTTCCGAGCTTATGCAAGTACCTAACATGGCCTGAGTGAAGTCTTCCTTGGCTTCTGTGTTTGTCTTGTTGCACACCAGGGTGCTGGTTCCCTCTGAGTTCCTTTGGCTCTACTTACAGAGAAATACGAATCAACAATAATTTTTCTCTCATGCCTTCATGGTGGAAAGGAAATGCTGCTTTCCACTTCTGCTTAGAATCCATTAAACTGACTTTTACTGATGAACAGTCCTTTTACTGACGATAATTAGTAGTCACTTAGCTTTTATAATTTCTGTCTTCAAAACCCAGGGAAGAATCCGTTTCCCAGGACACCGAACTGATGCACCTGGACAGGACGGTGGGAGTTAGCCATGGAGATGAGCAGGGCTTGTTGGGTATGTTGGTTTTATTTCATTTTTCAGGGATTTGGTTGGTTCTGGTTTATTTATTTGCTTACTAATTAGCTGCTCTTTCTGTTCTACTCTCCACCTTCAAAATCTTTGCTATACTTCTTTTTGTAGTCATTACTCTGAGCAGTCATAGCTGTATTATCACCTTCTGCCCATGGCCGAGGTGGCTTCCAGGGGTTTCCCTGAGGCTTTCTTCTGCCTTTACCAAGGATAAAGCTGGGCAGAAAGCTGTGTTCAGTGGCTTCAAGGAGTTGATATGCAATTCTTTTATTGCAAATGAAATTTTCTCAGTTTTCCTTTGCTGAGAGAGGGTATCCTCCATTCTCAGCCACTGCCTGCTGCGAAAGGTAGATTATTTAATTCAGCAGTGCTTTTACCATTTTCTCCCTGCCTTTGCTTTGCTTTACCTGAGGGAAAAGGGCTCATTAGTTTTGTAAGAGCTCAAACAAGACAGGTCTCACTTGCTGGGAGCAGGGTAGAAGCTATTTGGTGAGCAAAACTCCAGCCCTTCGCTTGAATACTGCTGCAGCTCATCATGCAGGTGGGCTCCTTCAACTGTGCTGGCAATCTCAGTTCGGCTTATCACAGAGTCACACAAAAAAAGAGGAATAATTGAGTCCCAGTGACAGACAGCAGCAAATATTGCACATCAAAGCCTGTCTCTGCCCCTAATGCTGTTGTTTTGGAGTGCAGCCAGTTCTTCCCCTGCAACCAACCCTTCTTCTCAAGCTGTCATCTGCGTAGGTGAGCTTGTAACCGAGAGGTCTGCGACCCTGCTCAGCAGCAGTGATTTTACAGGGCTGTAATCGTGCTGACTAGGAATGACTTCTGGTTTCTAGCTCTGTGAACAGAGAGTCTGGACTACAGTAGATGTGGGGGCTTCCTTTTTTTTTTTTTTTTTTTTTCTGAAAGAAATCTCTGTCAGAAGAAATTGGTTTGACTTCTGGAATGGATTATTTTAGGTTTTTTTATTAAATCCAGAGGCTTTTGGAAAATTTTTGTCACTCAGGCCACAGAGCTGCATTTTCTTCACATTATTGAAGCAAGTAAGAAAATCAAAGGCAGCAACTACCGTGCAAACGCTGCAGCTAGTGGCACACAGGCGACGGAGAGCATAGGGAAATGAGATGGAGAGAAAAAACTTAGACTGTGATTATACCAGCACAAAGAACCCTAAAATCTGATAAGGAGAGCTTCTCCTATTTCTCCTTTTTTGTTAAGTTTTGGTGCTGAGGATCTCCTCATTATGTGCTGAGGTAACCACATCGTATAAAGGATATTAATTTTTTATACAGTATGTAGATATATAAAGTATATACCATTGATTTTTGAATAGATTTACTCTATTCTGTTTCATGGTTTTATAGTGTTCTAGTGGTGAGAAGCTGGGGTTAATGAGACTAAGGCTCAGACTTACTCAGGTCACATCAGAAGTCTGAGAGAAGGGACTTCCTGTGCCCTAGGCTAGCCTAATTATCTCTCCGTTGCAGAGCTCCTAATTTCTGAAATATAGACAGAGAATTTTCACTTGGGTTTTTATATGGGAGACCACTTAGGCCAATTGTGAGTGTTCTGGGAGATCTCAAATCCTATACAAGCTCCTACAGTAGTGTCTTTGGAGGAAAGAGAGAGGCCTGATGGCCAAATAGCAGACAGGACTTCAGGAAGCCTCAGATGCAGTCACAGGTTCTGCCACAAGTTTGTCCTGAGCCTTTGGACAAACCTTTTCACTTTTTGGTTTAGTGTTTTTCATCTGCTAAAACATACAAGATCTGTTTTACTGGAGGGTTGAGAAAATTGATCCGTTCCTATTTTAAGTGTGCTTGGAACAGTTGGTACTAAGCTTTGTTAAAAAGCTATCAAAGATGAAAAATTGAGATAGAAATCACGTAAACTGTAGCCACTCATTTGTATTATTATTGATTTCATTTTTTATTCCTAGTGTAATTCATTCTAGAAGGTCTTGGAATAGAAGCAACAAACCTTTACGTGGATCTGTCCCAGGAGATGGTAGACCAGAGATCCTATATTTGGCTGCACAATGCAGTTATATATAGAGAGAGACAAATAGATTGCACAATATTACCTCTCCCTGTACCCTTGCCTGGCTCACATCTTTAGACCATCAGTGTTACAACCGAATCGCTGCCGTTATTGCCTTTGTGCAGAGCCAATTGCCTGCCATCATCCTGTCAGGCACTTATACCTAGTTCTCCTAATGTAATTTATATTAAGCTAATTTATATTACACAATGAGTGGCTGATGGAAAAGGTATCCACAGGAGGCTTATGTGCTGTTTTCCCTCAATGGTATTTAGCTGATCTGCTGACAGGTATTACCTCTCCCCATAGGCTTTGCCTCATTTACATCCTTAGACTGTCAAAGCTGCCATAACACAGCTATTCCAAGAACAACCCCTATTTTTCAGGAATTGCTTTGCTGTCCTCTCTGTGGGATACAGGATAAGTACCTAGCACCAGGCCATGTGCTTTGATTTTTTTCATTTTGTCTCAGATTAGTCCCTGTCCATCTATGTTTGCATTTCTGTTTACTTTAGATCTAGTTCTGGTTGCTTCTCCTTCTCTACTGAAGTTTTCTCCAGGAAACATGCCATTTTCTCAGCTTCTGGAGGCACCATCCTTTCACCATCTTCCACCAATGGACCCAACCCCAATTAGGATTTTTGCCTATTTGAGTTAGTTGCCATTTACATCAGTGAAATTGCACTGGTGGAAAACTAAAATGACAGCTCCACAAAACTCTGTTACGTTTCTGTTGCTGTAATTCAGCTTCCTCACCTATTTTTTATATGTCTTTTTGTCTTTTAGATCTGTACAGTGCTCTGCTCACTGAGTGCTTTGGGACTAGTGGGAAGCAGGCTAGCAGACAACCCAAAAATAGATGTGAGCAGTTTCAAGTCATCTGAAGGGGTTGGGAGGGAGTGTATAAAACAGCCATTAGTTTCACTTGGGAGAGGATCAGGGGTAGGTGTCAATATCTGGTGGCTTATATGGAGGGGCAGAGGAGGCACTAATCTTCTCTTTCTCCTTTTGTCCCCCATTAAATCTGTGCTAGGCTATGAGGAAATTCTTCACTGTGAGGGTGGTGAGGCACTGGAACAGGTTGCCCAGAGAAGTTGTGGATGCCCCACCCCTGGAAGTGCTCAAGGCCAGGCTGGATGGGGCTTTGAGCAACCTGGTCTGGTGGGAGGTGTTCCTGCACGTGGCAGGGGGACTGGAACTCGATGATCTTTAAGGTCCCTTCCAATTCTAATCATTCTATGATTCTATATAAACTTGCATTCACAGACACATGTCTGCCAGATAAACCTACAAAACCCCTTATAGAGCAAACGGGACCAATCGTTGTTCCCTCATTGCTGTTCTTCAGGAGCTGAACACCCCCCTCTTCTCCTGCCTCGCCCCTCTGCCTTGGGGTTCAGTTAAAACACTGGCTGAAAGGTGCTACCCATCCAGCCGGCTGTAGGAAGCCTGGTGGCCAAAGACGCCCAGCTGCTGTGCCCTCACATGCTGCAGGCTGCAGCGTGGGTCAGCCAGCCCAGGGAGAAGGTTCAGCCATTTCTTTCTCTGCTGACCTCTTTGGTGAGTGACATTTCATGCTTCCTCCCTCATTGTTCTCTAGCAAGTCAGCAGCAGCAGGACAGCCTCGGGGACAGTAGGTTCTCAGATCCCCTGAGCGAGAACAAGCCCACTGACACTGGACACCCTGCCCCATCCCACAGCACTTTACTGATTTCCCTAGCCATCAGATTAAATCCTCCCATTTGCAAATCCACTTTCCAGAAGGCAGAAAGCACTGCACAGCAGGGGTAGAGAATACCCTACTAAGTCCAGGGCAGCACTTAAAGCCAGAGATGTGCCCTTTATTTCTTTCAGTGGCTTTGATTTTTTTACTCTGTAGTTTTCCGGGCTTTGGCTCCCAACCTTCCTAAAGTAATTATGCGACTTTGAAAAAACAATTCATTTTTCACCACTTCTCCAGCGCTGCCAGCTTTCTGTGGCTTTATAGAAAATCTTGCGCTATTTGGTGTTTTGCCTAAAGTTACATGCAATTAATCAAAGAAGCTCAGCCTCCACTGAAAAATAAATCCCTAGCTCCATCCCTGAACCCCAAGCTTTGAGCTGGCAGCAATGCCATCCATGACCTGGCTGAAGCTCTCACCGGCTCTGTCCCTGCAAGGTGTAGCCCACCAACACAACCCAAGCCACTGCCACGGCCTGAGCCGTGGTACTACACAAAAATTTTCATTGTCGTTGTCTGCGGGGCTCCTGCGAATTGACACAATGAGACATTTACCAGCACAATGCGACATTTACTGGAGGGGCCCGTGGGGCGTCCGTCGTCCCCCCTCCACGCACGCACGTTAGCTCCAGCTGGCATGGCACGTGCTCCCGCATCACACAACACGGTCTTGTAGCTGCACATCCCCCCCCACTCAGACCAGGGACATCTCTCTTGCTCACCCTGCTTAGGAGTGAAAAAAAAAGAAAAGTTTAGCAAAGAAAAGATTAAGCCTTTCAAAAGGAAGTAAATTATTTGAATGAAAGTATTTCAAGGAAATGATTTTATCGCTCTGAAATTTTGTCCATCCTTTAAAAAATAAACAACCTCAGTAACTACTTTTTCAGGCTACGTTTTGCTGGCAGTTTTTATCTGCAGAAAGGATTAGCTTATCCGTGGATGGAACGTGCTGCACACACCCTGTTCCCATGCAGATTCATGCGGCGGGGAGCTGCGATTCCAGCTCAGCACTAGGACATTTTTCTGTAGCTAAATCAGATGACTGCAAAGACCATTAGAGGAGTTTATCATTGGAATCTGCAGGAACGTACTGTACCCAAAAGGAAAATATTCATTGATAGGGGAAGCGTAAGATCTGTGGTCCTTGTAATTATGCAGACGGTCCTCTCCAGAGGTTTGTGGTAAAAGAGCAGGTCTGCAGTGATGGCTTTTGGCTGCAGCGCTTTAATAGTCCACTGAAATCCAGCTGTTCCTTCTCTCAAGTCTACTTGGCTGCAGCCCTGGCTGGCACATCAGTGTGAATGGTTTTGTCTCTCACTGGGGACATGCAGGATGCTGACATCCAAAAGGCTCTTTGAAATGAAAGTGCTGCTTTTTTCTGGGCAGTTCATATTGCTGTTCTGCTAAGCCCTAGCAGAAGTTTCCACCTTGCAGCCCACCAGTGGTGGAGACACCAGACTAACTGAGATGATCGATTTTTGGAGGGAGATGCCACCATCACTACAACAGATTAGCAGTATGTAGGTAAGTCACATCCTCCAAAAATCTCCAGTCAAAACCTGGTCCAAGGAAGGATCTATCGGCATAAATACCTAAGTAAAACGAAAACCTTCTCCTTAATACAACAATGTTTATGCTCAGTATGTAGCCTGGTGTAAGAGCTGCATGTTTCCCATCATGAAACCAAATCAATTCATCTTGGAAGGCTCCAAACAAGAAAATGACGTTGTGGTGATATTTACATTGTAATTTCTTGAAGGACATTGCAGATATAAAAAGGAATTGGGAACCAAAAGAAGTTCTTCTCAAAGGTTTGGTATCTGTAGCAATGACAGGCAAAACAGATGGTGCAAAAATGTGTAAGGTTTGCTGCTGGTTCCCTGCCATGCCAGGTGAAAGCTATCCTCTTCCCATAAACAATTTATTCCCATAAAACCATGTCAAACCAAGCATCTTAAGGTTGGAGACTTGTAAACTTCTGGTGAACCCAGGGTGGCTTTCTGGTGGGGAATACGATCCCTGTTGATCTTGAGGAAACTGTAGCTGTTTCTGACCTCTGACGGTTTATCAGGGAGTTTAAAAAAGCATCCAGCTGCCAACATTATGCCTCTCTGTCTTCAGAAAATGATCCTGCCATCCCCGACTTCCCCCAGATCAGAACTTGGTTGCTGTACCTATTTGTAGCAAGACCTAGCTCCTTCCCGACAAAACGTACCCCTCCAGCGGGTTGGGAGTAAGGAAATGTTCCAGTTTTCTTGATAAGGACCCAGAGGAAACAGAGAAAAAAGTGGGTTTTCTTGCACAAGCCATAAAGGACAACTGTTTCAAATCTGGGAAGCAAGCCTGAATCTCTTGACTCCTAGTGCTCTCTCCTTTTTGGCAGTAACCTAACACACTGTTTTGGTCTGAGGGAGCTGGGACTGCCTATCTCCAGAAGAGAGGACACCGCCAGGCTGACGCAGAAGGAAGCTTTGGTGGCTGCCTGCTGGAAAACCTCATCAGGCTTTTTTGATATGGCTTAAGGCAGCTGACTGCAGCATGGAAATTGCAATGACTACGTGTGTAGTTTTGGTAGGGAAAATGGCCTGGACTAGCTTTTGGCAATTTTTTTACCCAAAAAGCTGCGTACCCAAAACCTGTATTATTTCCAGTGAAGGTTTTCTGGGCCCGATATGAGTTCACCTGTGCAGCTCATTCTGGAAAAAAAGGTTATAGGAGGTGAAAATGAGAATTTAAATAGCCAGTCACAAAAAAGGGCTGTTTGCTACTGTCAGGTAGCATTAAAGGAACCCAGAAAACAGAGGGCAGAGGCCTTCTGCAGTGCAACGTCCCAGAACTAGCTATATGCTGTTCCCACAGTATATTATAAAATTGCGACAGGCAGCTTCAAGGCAAGAATGAAGGCTGTTGTGCAAAAGTATGGTTGGAAGAAAAATTGCTGAAGGGCTCAGTGGATGTTCGGAGCAGAAAGCAGGATTTACTGGTGGGACACAGTCCCTGCATGTGTTTTATCTTCCAACAGCCTATTTATATAGGGAAAGGCTTAGCTGAGCTAAACCTGGTGTTGGAAGTCTGCGAGATGAAGAACTGCCCATCCAGGAGTGCCCCAGAGAGACATATTCCTATGGAAGCGCATTTAGTGGAAATGATGTGTTTTTTCATATCTGAGTGCGTGTATATTCCTGTAAAGAAACCGCAAGGAAGTCATAAAGCAGATGAAGCTGCAGGAACAAGAGGAAGCCTGGGTAAATGTGTGGCATGCACATTTCCCTGCTCACCCAACCTGACTGCAAAGGTTTGGGGCTGGGAAGAGGGATGAGGCAGTACCTGGGGCAATTTTGGGTGCTGGAGAGCACTGCAGGACAAGGGCCATCTCAGATGAGGGAGAAGAGGATTTTCAGCAGCTATCGCTGTGCTTTGGGGAAAGAGGAGTAGATCACTGAGTATCGTCATCAGAAAAGCAGCTTCCTTCCCCTTGCCTGGTTGCTGCCTTTGATGGGAAACCAGTGCTGGCTACTATATAATTTAATTAAACTGCTCTAAACTTCCTTCTAAGCCTAGTGATGGCTGGTCGTCCACCCTCCAAGCAGGCACGCCCTAAATTTCTCTCCTTCCTACCCAACACCTACATTTACTTTGCAGCTGTGGCTCAGAGCAGCCACACACTTGTTCCCCAAGCCACTGGTTGCTCAACGTGGCACATCCCTGACGGGGAGATGGTGAGGTGTTGCTGGGGCATCTGCTTGAACCCCTGGGGATCCCAGCTCAGTGAGACATCAGCCCTGGGACACAGGCTTGCTCAGAGGGACACTTTTCTGATGGGTCAACAGCCCCTCGCCAACATGAGGGCTCCACTTTGCTTGTCCTGCAGATCGCAGTGCTCGAAGGATTGAAACACATCTATTTGTATATGTACATATATATGTATGTATATGTATATGCATGAACTTATAAGAAGTCAAACAAAGCATTATAAATGTGCAGTGAAGAAATAACAATCTGGCTTCTTCGATTGAACAGCTTGATTTACTGGGCTAAACAATAGGCTTATTACTCTGTGCCACGTAATTGTTATTGGAGCACACATCTGGTTCCCAAGAAGAAATCACTTTTGTGACACCAAAGCATACCAAAATGTGAGGGAGAAACAATTGTTAAACTGGATCTATATGTAAAAAAAATCAGCCAGAAAGGTCAAATGAATTTGGAATTATATATACTTAAAAAGGTTGTGGGAGAGCATAGCTCTTTAGTATCATTGTGGCTAGCCTGTGACACTTACAGCTCTTCTCCTGCCTGGCCACTGGAGGCTTCTCCATTTCTGCTGAGCATGGGCAGACACTGTGATGTGATGCCA
This sequence comes from Thinocorus orbignyianus, assembly GCA_013400375.1. Classification (NCBI taxonomy): domain Eukaryota; kingdom Metazoa; phylum Chordata; class Aves; order Ciconiiformes; family Thinocoridae; genus Thinocorus; species Thinocorus orbignyianus. The sequence continues at coordinate 61,728 of VXBW01004678.1, forward strand.
AAAGGATTTACTCTTTATTCCTAAGTTCAGATATGGAGTTGCAGTCACTTGAGATGCAGGCCACGCTGGAGATCACATGGAAAAATAGTGAATTTAGCTAGGTACATGGATGAATGCATGGAGCAGAAAGTCGGTCTCCATCCCAGTAAACCTAGAGGGAGGCACAGCTCCTGCTCTTCAGCCTTTACTGCTGAATGTGAAACCAGGGACTCAGAAATGTTGTCTCATGGCTGTCAGGACTTGTCACTATCCCAAACTTGGGGAAAAAAACCCAAACAAACCCACGACAAAGTTAAGGAGATTAAAGGGACTGAGCAGTGAGATCTCACTTGGGTCTCTTTCCGTTTTTTAATGAGGCATAAAAAGAGCCTTCAAGTAGGCTTCTTTTCTTTTTTTCCCTGCTTGTCTTGCTACATTAGAAATTTAGATTGCCCTTATTTTCCCAGGAAGACTCAACTGATTAAGGACTTCCAGCAGCACAGGTGTGTTGCATCCACCAGCAACCTCCTTCTGATGGCTGGAGCCCTTGGCTTGTTACCCTCCTGGATGTCATCATGCCTGGACAGCTCTGAAGGGCCACATTTTCAAAGGTGACCAGCATTTTCCACCACTAAACCTGCAACATCTTAAAAGGAGGTGAGATTTCTGAAAGCAATGAACACATGTGTTATGGAAGAAGCCAAGTAATCTGGAGGTTCTCTGATGAGGCCAACAGAAATGAAGGCTTTCCACACAAATAACCTAAATAAAGTTTAGACTGAGTACAGAATCCACCTCTCCCTTTGGAAGAATTTACTTGTAAGACAGTGTCAGCCTGAAAGAAACATGGGACTTCCTAGAGCTGTAGGGTCATGCATGTGCATTTAAGGGAAGAGATTGATTAATGGACACTGGGAGAAGAGGTTTGTGTCATCTTTAAAAATACACATCCATGTGTCCAGATACCTCACACAGCAGATGATCACATCACAGGGGAAGAAAGTGTCTGTCAAAACTGGTTTTCTTTCACATGAACGGGGGTTTTCAAGCTGCCACACGAGTGTCTGTGTGCTACCAACTGATACTGCCACATCCAAGTGTGCAAGAAAGCATGACTCATGTCCCTTCAAAATTAGGAAATGAGCTTTGAAAAGTACACTTTTTCTAAAACAAACCCTGTTGATATATTGTCACAGCTTTGAAAAGAAAATTTAAATTTTTAGAAAAAATATAATGTAATATTTTTATGTAACCCCGTGATTCCAGATGATGGTGCCTTATGGGATCCATCATGCTGTGCTACTTGCAGTTAATTGGTGAGTCTTAGATGCTGGAAACTGGATACAGGATTGTTTTACAAAAATGCAAACAAATCACAAAGATCCTCAGCTTTTCTTCACAGTAACAAAGAACTTAATAAAGAAAAGATGTTAATACTAAAACCACTATATTTTTGTCTTGCTCTGCTTCTTATAGCAGCCTCCATAACCTTCTGGTTTCCTCTATTGAAATTAAAAAGCATAAAGAGCACTTCCCTCTCCTCCTCCCCCCCCCTTCTTTCTGAAGTCCCTCTTTTCTATGTGAAGAAAGTTAACAAAAAACCAACAAAAAATAGTTGCAGAAGAAAACATGAATTCCCTGTTTCACAAATTCTGGCCCTATTTTGGGCTCTGCCTAGCAGATCAGCAGCTTTTGGTGTTGCAGTAGAGATGATACCTTGTGGGGAAGGTCCAGGGTTGCTGTCTTCCTATGACAGCAGTTTGTCCTCCCACAGCAAGGCTTCAGGGGGCAATGCCCCAGAGCAGAGGGGCTGGGAGATTTTTATGACACTTCATGCTTCATTCTTACAGGCTGAGAGAGTTGGGGTTGTTCATCCTGGAGAAGGCTCTGGGGAGACCTTATAGCAGCCTTCCAGTACCTAAAATGGAGCCTACAGAAAGAAAGGGTGGAACTCTTTATCAGGGAGTATAGGGATAGGATGAGGGATAAAGGTTTTAAGATCAACCTTGCATGGAGAAATGCATTAAGATGCTTTAAATTACACAAAATAAAGAAAAAGTAGATATTGAACCTGTTCTGAGGCTGAGAGAGCTGCATACTTCCTGGTACTTTATTCAACTGCTCCCCAAAAACCTGAAAAAACACATTAAATTGGCATATGTGAAAACCACTGGGTGGAAACCTAAGGACTGATCCTGCAAATCTCATGTGCAAGGTTGCCTAAATTGGAGCATAAGAAAAGCCCACAGGAGCTGGGGGCATCACAGAGGAATCCTACATGAAGCCCAGGGTGCAGGTCATGGCACTGTGGTCCCTGGTCCATTGGCAGTGCTGGGTTGGGAGAAGCCACTGAGCCAGACTGGCAGAAATCGACTACCCACTACTTGCAGTGATGTTCCTTGCTGGTGGAAGGGCTGGAGGTGCACACCATGGGGCCAGGCACATGTCAGTGATGGCCCATGGAGGAGACGGGAGCACTGGGATGGAGGGGGCAGCAGGATATCAGAAGCCCCACCTCAGACAGATGCACCCATGGAGAACAAAAAGCACAAACCTGGAGCTGAATCCCCACCTCACAGAATGGGTTGCCATGGGCACTGCACTAAATACATTAAGCAATGATGAATATACATATCTTCAGATTAAATCTACTTCTTAATGCAACTTTTCAGTGGCAACCTTCTCTTCTCCTGCCTTTGAACTCTGCGTAGCTGAACAACCGCTTCTGGGTAGAATGGCTTCCTGAGTCAAAATAGCATCATCAAAAGACTGAAGAAAATTTGCAACATCCAGAAAACAGTTTTTGTGAATAAACCCAATGAAATCAGCTTCCATAAAGCTGTCTCAGGTTTAGGTCTTGATCTGGGAATTTCATTGAAAACAGCTGAATTTTCTTGAAGAAGAAAAAAAAAGATGTAGTGGGACTTCATGTAGGGGAAAACACCCACAGTACAAGACTATCTCCTTTTTTTTTATGTCAAAAAAAGGCTTTCAAAATCTATTCCCAGGCTGTCTGAAGACTTCAGAAGAGTTGGGCTCTAGTTGCAGGCGCCCAACCCAGTACTTTTTTTCCCATACCCCTTTATGTCAAAAGGTAGAATAAATGCTGTTGCAGTCTTTTGGCAAGAAGCACCAACTCCGTGACGTGCCATTACAGGGATATTTCTCCACCCAGAAATCTGACAGCATGTTGAGGTCCTCATCTGATGACGTCCTTCCAGTGTCATCTTGCTATGTGGTGGTGCAGTGGCACCAAAGCAGCTCATATAGCCTGAAGATCACTGATCCTGCTGGGGTGGGGTGCAGCAACCCCTCCCCAGATCTCTCTAATTCCAGGTAGGGAGCTGGAATAGGAGCTGGTGGTAGGTCCTTGGAGAAACCAGGGTGGCAGCCTTGGTCTTCTCTCCAGTAGAAGGCACTGGATGAAGGTGAAGGGTGTTGAAGACATCCACAGCATGGTCCGAGAGATGCAGGGTGGTTATGATGTAAAACCATGATGTAAAACAGGAGGAAAATGGGAGAGTTATATCAGGGCTAAGACTGGAGGTGTAAAAGCTGGAAAACCAGGCCCTCTCCACTTTGCCACCCCTCTGTGCATACAGTGACACTGGGAGCACCCAGGGTGGCTGGTCTGCCTCCACGTGCAAGGGAAGATGTCTTGCCTCAACCACCTCTAAGGATTTTATTATGAAGTTTGGGAAAACCATCAAACCAAACAACTCGTTTGCCAGCTTCGCATCCATCTGGCCTTCAGCTTTTCCCCTGGAGCAGGGCCAGCTGAAGGGGACGGTCCCACAGCTTTTCCCAGGCCGTTCCAGGGAGCGCCGGCCGCCTCCAGCTGGACCTGCTGACTAAGGATGAATCCTACAGATTTTCTGCAGTGCTTCCTCAGACACAAATTCCATTGGAGAATTGCAGCTTTGCTGAAGAAAACTGGAAGCAAGGACAAGAGAATAGGATATTTTTTTTCAGAGGCAGTTAAGACTTGGTAAAAAATTGTCAATAAATAGGAGAATTGTGGGGTTTTAAGAGCAGGAAGATTAGAGGATGAGTCAGACAGGGTTGCTGACCACAGCTCTCCCTGCAAACTGGGAAATGCAAAGAAAATGAATTCTGCACTATAGAAATATCTAATTATCATCTGCCATCTCAAATGCCTCCAAAGAGAAACTCCCGCGGAGACCTTTGAAGCTCTTTTAATACAGAAAGTAGGAAAATGCTCTGTCAGACTGAACCAAGATGCAGAATGTGATCATATAAATCCCATGTCTTGGAGCACAGCCCAGGCGCTTCTGGCTTCGTTGTTTTTTGCTACAGTTTAGCAATTCAGCAGAATCACGTTTGTCGTCCTAGATCTACTGTTTTTGGTAGTGATGGTACTTGAACTAATCATTTATGTAAATAAACGTTTAAAAACCTGATAGAGAACTAAGACAGCTGTAAAAAAGAAAAAAAAAAAGAAGAAGAAAAAAAAAGAATTACAATTAACTTCCAGAAATATATTTACGGGTTAGAAATTATCATTATTCTTCGAATTCACAGAGGCTTTATTTTAAGAGAGGATAAAGCCTGCTAAGCCTTCGGTTCCTGACACATCTCTTTGGAGCGAGGAGAGAGCGATAGCAATTAATGGGGAGGTCCCTGGCACTGCCAATGGGCAGGGGCTTGTCTGTGTATTTTAATCTTTCAGCCCCCTCAGAGAGAGGAATTGGTGAGGTAGGCAATGCACAGCCATACAGAGGTGATGAAAAGAGAGTAATACCATCTCTGCTTCAAGGAAATGATCCAGACCAATGCAGGTGGTTCCCTGCTTAGTATCAACCTTCCAGAAACCCTTGGCGGCGTTCTTCAGAAGCGGGTTGATGTGACTCCCGTGGTACTGCCACCATCACCTGTCCCAGCAGCGCTGGGAAGAGTTGCAAAAGGTCTGTAGGCACAGACAATCCTCGCCAAAAATACCTTTGGTGAGCCAGACCTTCCTTCTTCCCCCTCAGACTATCTTTTAAATCAAGCATCTCTGGTGAAAAAAAAGAGGGCGAGCAAATATTTAGAACTGTTTATTGAATAAAACAGGGTTTTAAAAGCTGTATTATTGTTCCAGGACACAATGGTCGTTACTGTTTTTGTTAGTAAGCACCCGTGTGATTTAAAGCTGCTGACAGCACCAGACGTGCACAATGAAATCATCTCTCCCTCCCCTCCCCGCAGTTCAGGCAGACACTCATTTGTATGTATGGGTTCAGCCTGTCTGCTGCGGCTGGCCAAAGCGACAGATACTAATGGCATATGTTAATTACAACCCAACAACTTCCTTTCATTTGGGTGTTTATTAACATTCTCACTCCTGCCCGTGGAGGCAGCTGGCGGGAGATGCTGAGGGTGCCGGCGTGAGGAGGGGGGGAGATCGCATGTGATCTTCAATCTGGGACTGTGATGTGCACCAGATTACGCCTGTCAGTCGGCAAGAGAATCCAGCATCCCAGCAGAGATCTCCATCTCCCTGCCTCTGCTTACAAGGCTGCAGAGGGATTGGAAAGGAGATGGGAACTCAGGAACAAAATCCCAGCCACGACTGCTGGTCTCCTGGCCACTCCAGGTGCAGCTCTGCTCTGAACCTGGGATTTCCTTGGGAATGCTGTTGTGTAACCAGTCCAAATAGTTGAAAAACAGCTCAATAATTTGGAATTTAGGGGGATCAGAAAGTATCTGCTGTAACTGGTGAATGTAACCAAACAGGTTTTGCTGAGAATAAGAGGAATTGTTATCTCATGTGGAGCCACGATCCATCTATCCTCCTGTCCAATTTCTGAGCATAATTGGAGCCAAGTATTCCAAAGGCAAATGCAAGAAACATTAAAAGAGACAATTAGGGAGTAATATTTCAGGCAACGTTTCCTTATCTCTCCCTTCACAACTGATCTGTGATGTTGACAGGATGAGGGCAATGGCTGGAAACTGGAAGAGGGTAGATTTAAATTAGATATCATGAAGACATCCTCACTATGATGGTAGTGAGGCACTGGAACAGGTTGCCCAGGGAAGCTGTGGATGCCCCATCCCTGGAAGTGTTCAAGGCCAGGCTGGATGGGGCTTTGAGCAACCTGCTCTAGCAAGAGGTGTTCCTGCCCATACAGAGGGAGTTTGGAACTTGATGATCTTTAAGGTCCCTTCTAACACGAACCATTCCATAATTCTATGATTGGAAAAATTAATTAAGAAGTTATTTTTAAGAAAGAAAGTATATCATATTCTCATTTCTAAACCCCTCATCCTCATTGAGGGCCACGTATCTCAATGATTTCTTATGGCATGTTGGTCAATTAATTCTGCACTATATTTTAAAAAAACCTCCTCAATTCTCTTTTCAAGTTATTTGCTTCAATTTCTTGGAACTTTATTCATCACGGCTATTGGAGCAGGAGTGCATGCAGCCAGGTTTTCTAAGCATCTAGAGCAAACGCACCAAGCAAACCTACCACAAAACAAGCAAAGTCAGACACAGGACCACAAAGGAGAGCACTTTGAGCAGACCACTCTCTGACATGTTTTGAAAAAAACATATTAATCAAAAGGTGTTTTCAGGAGTGGTTTGTAGAAGGCAGTCATGTGGCTGATGGGAAGTTTTGAGGTAGCATGAAAGAAAAATAGGAGAGTCCCTTTGCTTTTGTTTTCAGACTGATTTTGATGCGTGTCAAACCCTGTGTGAGGTACACCTGAGGATTCATGGTATTCCTATCACCATGTATCAGGCTGCGTTTGGCATCTGGGGACTTCATGGAGCATTGTGCTGCTCTGGTGACTGTGAGTTGTTACGTTCTTGCATAATTCCCTACAGCCTTCACTCATCTGGAAGTAAAGCATAATTAGCAATTTTTGTTAGTTCACTATTTAACCCTTCTATGTTTTTTTTTGCGCATGCTGTTCATTCACAAATGTCGAAGCCCAAATTGTACATCTGCTTTTATTTCTTGAGATGTGCAGAGAATTATAGTAGATTAACAAAACACTACTGTCCTTTACAGTTGGCTGTTTCGCCTTCTTCCTTCTGTACCCTGCTTATCTTCTTGAGGTCAATTATTTTAGCTACAGGTTTGACCAATTTTGCACATTTATAAAGTAACATAAGCAAATAAAATTTAAAAATGCTTGACACCATGTAGTTCATAATGTAAATGGCCAATTGAGGAAATTTTGACTTTTGTGCATAGTTCATTCTCAAATTCCAGCATCTCGTATTTGGCCCTGGAGGATGTTCTTGAGCAAGTCAGCATTGCCCAGTGTAGTATCTGTAGGGAGAAGCCAGTCCAGGGGGTGCTTCTCCGTAGTCTACAGCACTTTTTTCCTAGAGGAGATGGAGTATGGCTCTCTTTCTCCTGTGGGACACAGGACAAGGGCACACCCCTGTCTAGGCAGAGCTGCCTGTCTATTGTTTCTTCTTTGTGCTGACCCAGGGCAGAGCTGAACAGGGTTACCCATGGTCTCTAAGGCTCTAAAACGGACTGCAAATGTCATATCTGGGATGAGTAAGCCAGAACAGCAGAATAAACAAGTTTTTTTTTCCAGTGTTTGCATCCAGTAAAATCCCCACACAATCACTTGTCACAGAATACCAAACACAGCCCCGAAAGCATGTCAGACAAGCAAGGGCACTTGGTTTAGCAGTCTCTATTGAAAATGACTTTGTTTCTCATTTAAAGACAAGACATTTAATTATCTGGTCATACATTGTTCTCACTCCCCATGCTACTGGACTGATGGAACATTTTAGTTATTTATTGAGATGTAGTAAAGCCAAAACCTTTTAATACTACAGCAATGAGGAGTTTGCATGTTTTGTACCAGTCCTCTCCATCTATCTCATAGAAAGAGACTCTTCACAAGGCAAAGGAAAACCTGTTTCTTTCTTAACAAGAAAAACACTATCCTATACTACAACCACCATGTGACCAGGAGGTGTACATGGGGCTCAGTTTTAATGAGAATTTACAAAAAAGGGCTAAATCTTCTGTCATTATGCCAGTGCAAGGGCATTCATGCTGTCTGTGTACACCCATGGGCAATTGCATGGTGAAGGGATTGTTTCAATGCTCTGTGGCTTTGACTCTACTTTTGTATTAATAGAAATGATAGGGTTAGAGCGGGAACGTCCTTGGATGGCTTCTGCCATGTTCTGTGGGAATGTGCCCTGTCCTAAAATGTATTGCAAGAGAGTCTCTGGTTGGTAAATCCCAGCTATCACACACATCATCTTTCTTGTGTCCTTTGTCCCTGTGTACATAACCACAAACCACACTAAGAAGTGCTTTCCCCTGCAAAGTTATACCCTTTGTGTGCATCCACTGAGAAACCATGCTGGCAGGGTTTCTCCAGCCCCAGGCTCCCCACTGCTGGAGGTATAGCCCCTATCCAGTTCAATATGTGTAAATTCTTCTGGAGAAACAGATAAAACTGGTAGGCTGAAAGAAATAACACAAGAGGAATTGGTAAGAGCTTGACATTGACCATGGCAGAAGGAAGGTACTGGGTGAAGCAAATGTGGCTCATCTTTCCAGCAAAGCCTGGCAACATTTGTCAGTCCTCCTCTCACCTCTGCCAGCATCTTCACTGGTCCTAAGTGGAGCCAAACTCTCCGATCACCAGGAGGTCCTGCTTCTGCAGAAGCCTTCTGGGCTCTCCCTCCAGAAGGACTCTCCATCACAACCCTGAACTCCCTGGGGATGATCTTTGAGGCAGGACCTCAGATATTACTTCCTAACCCAAAAGTCCTAACATTTTGGAGGCTCATTACACTTTTTTCTCCTCCTTCCTGTACTGTGTATCAGACAACCAAGAACTGGAACTGATACGAGACTGAGTTGCCAGTAAAAACATCCCTCCTAAGTCCTAAAGGAATTTGGGACTTTTTTCTCTGGGCTGCTAAGACCCTCCAAAGCACAGTGATTGTACCAATCTTGAAAATAAAAGCTGTGGACCAGGAAGTCTTGAATCAGGAAGAGGAAGCACTGGCTGAACTGATAACTGAAACTGCTGCTTTAAACAACGTGGTGAATCTAGCAGGACAGCAGCAGACCAGCATGGCCTCCCATCATCTATTAGCTCATCTCCAGTAAACAGCAGAACCGATTCAAAAACAGACTTACAACCTCAGCAGCATTTAAAAAAATGCTCCTCAGAAAACTGAACAGGCACGTGGGTGGAATTCGGTCATGAATAAAAATTGCCGACCAGAGCGTAAAGCAAGAGTTCACTTGCAATATGGGAAAGGCGGCACGTGGCGACAGGTGTCCCAGTGGGCAGCGCAGGAGGAGGGGAAGAGAAGAAGAATTCTGCTGAAGACATCAATTCACCCAGGTTAATTGAAACTAGAAAAATCTGTGAGGCACTTCAGAGATGAGGTCAAAGTAGTTTGAAAGAATATAGAAAGAGCAATAAAAAGATTTCAGGAGCAGAAGAGACTTGTAAGATGAAAAGGTTCGGGTGAGAGTGATGGTAAATATGAAAGAACCTGACAGAATGACTTGAGATAGTATAAAACATGTCAGCTGAAGTAACACAGAGAATTTCAGCTGAACACATTATTTCCTTTCATTTAACACAAGAGCAAAGTGACATCAGATGAAAATGAAAGACAATGGGTATAAACATCCCAAAAAGCTGGTTTTTCAGAACAATGCACTCCTTGATTGCTATAACTAAACAGGTGGGGTTTTTTCATTCTGCCTACCTACAGGGCCACATCCAAAGGCGTGTGACTTCTTGTTTCTCTCATGACACTAGCAGCAAATGATGCTTGCATGGGAATGATTTTCATAAGGTAGGGTTGGAAGTGATAATCCAGCCAGATTCCAGGAATGGCTGGCATTGATGTGACTAGTAGGCCCAATGCGAATGTCAAGAGAAATAGAATGGTTCATAAGCCATCCCACCTTGAGGTGTGATCCAATCAGTAATTGCCTAAGATTAGCAGACAAAAGATAAATCCCATGAGTGAAGTACTCCTAATGTACCAGATTCCAGGATCCTCCACTTTCTTCTAGGATTAGACATCTCTGGAAGCAAATAACTCACCTGATTTAATGAGTGGGACCTATGCCCTTAGCCAAGGTCTGCAGTCTGCATGTGCCACAGGAAGCCAAATAAATCCCCATTTTAAAAAGCTTCTATTTAATAGTGAAAATACATGTAAACCTATTGGATAAGACTCCAGCAAAAGCACTCCCCACCTGCTTCCCCCGTGGAGACCCAGAAAATCCCACAGGCCAAAGCTCCTTTGCTACCAGGTAAAATGAGAAGAACCCTGGTGGCCAGAACTCCCAAATGTTCATTTGGCACATGCTGCTTAAATAGCAGAAATAACATGCGGAAAAGTTGGTGATTGCAATAATGACTGCAAGCAAGGGCCAACCAGATCTTTTAGAGAAAGTCTGGGATGAGTGGATCCCTCAGCCTAAGCCCACGGCTTTCAGAATACTAGCTGCCAAGGGAAGATACTGCAGCATGTTTGTGGGAGCAGCCAGCAGTAAGAGGTACAGGGCAGAGCATGGACTCACAGCTGCAAAAGTTGTTGCTGTCCTGCAAGACTAACTCTGAAACCAGCAGTGAAGGTTACGCAGGAGCAGGAAAGCTGCCAAGTCGTTATATCCCAAAGCAAGAGAAAGTGAAAGTGTTACAGTTTAGGCATTCATTATGACGATGCTCTGCACCTACCTCTCTCAAATTTCCTTTTCTCCCTTTAGTAAGGGCATTTCTCATTACTTATCTGGCTCTTGTTTGAGAACATTTTGCCCATCAGATAGATTAGTCTGTTTTTCCCAGGTTGCTGGTTCTGAGCTCAAGTCTGCAGTGCTTGCAGAGATGCTCTTATGCTTGAACCCAGCCCTCGCTGCTGCCCATCAAGTCCTGGGAGAAGGGTTGCGTACACATGACTCTTACTCACTTCTTTGCAAAAGTTGGACAGGCTTCCAAGGACAGGCTTTGTCTCCATGAGCAGACACAATATCTCATTATGGTCTGGAATGATCGTTCTCAGAGATTCAGTGCTGGGATCACAAATCCGTAAACTCCTTGGGGATCTGCTTCTTTGTAAATACACAGACATGACTCAGATTATACTAATGTAGTTATGTGTGAAAATTCAGGGGGAAAATAAAACCCCAAGCCACCTTTGTCGGAAAATAAACTATAAAGCCAAATGTTACTGCATGCCTCTTTTGCCTGGCTATCAGCAGCTTGCAAGTTCTCTCTTGCTGGCCCTCGGGAAACAGCACTTCCCAAGACTACGAGCACCAAGCAATTCAAAGCAACGCCAGTGCTCTCCAGCAAGATAGAAAAAGCAAACTTGTAAAAATCTGTTGAAATTCTCAACTGGCCTAAATGGTCCATGAAGTCCTTCCTGTATGCCAGGCTGTCTGATCCTCACAGACGTATTTATCCCCTGGGACACCTGGAGCTCTTGCACTTGCTAAAGGCTCCCAGGTCTCATCCTGCTCACCAGCAAGTCTTTGGAGGGTTTGATGCTGCGAGTCCTCCACTAATGGGCTGTGCACTGGTGCTAATGTCTTTCAGAGCACTGACCACAGGGAGGATGGGCCACTTGTTATTGTCCTAATTAATTCAAGAACTAATCACACGGTAGCACGCTCCAGAAGACAGCCCTTCTAACGACCAAGAAGTCTGCACAAATCAGTCCCCTCTGCATTCGCCTCTGAGTGTTTTTCCCTGCCTTCTGTAACTCATTTGAACAAAAGACGATAAAAAAGTCTTGTTCTACCAGCTGCTTGTGTTCTCCCCCATGGCAGCTCATCCTGTACATTAGCTCCTTCTGCTATTTTAAATCATCTGGCATTCCTTTTGGGCCCACCCATCCTGCATACACAGAGCTTAAATTCTTGACCCCTACTGGGAGATGACATTAGCTCTCTGCCTCACTGCCTCTCCCATCTTACTCAAAGCTTATCTAAACCCACATTGGTTCATATCTCTGATTTTTCTTTTTCTCTTGGTCATAACATTCTAATTAGAGCCTTGAAGCATACAGAGATGTGATTTGCATGAAAAGTATTATTCAAAATGAAACTGGATCCCAACTCATGCAGCATAGCAGCAACATTTGAAGGTGATAAGTTATTTAGAGTCCCCACTTGTCATTACTTTCTAAAACACTCAAAGTTGCCTTCATCTGCTCTTTTCTAAAGGATCAGAGCTAGTTTCTCTAGTTTTTCTGCATGAGTAGTAACTTCATAACTCTGTACCGTGTTAAACCCTGGAAGAGTTTCCACGTTCCTCTTCAATGTGTATGTATTTACTTGAATGCATATCATCTGTTGCCCAATCCACTCAGTGGATGTCTATCTCACATGTTAAAACTGTTAAAACACACAAAATAAGGCCATTAGTATAAACATATGCATTTACCACTTTCTTGCTTCTCCAAAGCTGCTTATTCAAAAAAAACCAAACAAAACCAAACAAACAGAAAAGATAGTCATATCAATCAGAGCAGTAGCTAACCTTAAAGTGAAGTACTAGTAGTACTAGTAGAAAGGATAAAGATACTTTCATAAAAATTATAGTTAATAACTATTATTAAATATTAACTATAACATTAAACGTGGAAAGTTTGTAAATACTCCATTTAGATACCAAAGTGGTTGTCTTATGTTTGAAACCTCCCTTCAGAAGAAAATCAGCTCCCAGTGCCATTTGGCAGGAAGGGGACATAAGTTACAGAAGACCTGACACAAGGAATTTTGGCTGTGGCTATTCATGGTGCCGATGCTTTCCACGTAACTCTCCATTCGTGGCCTCCTTAGGGAACGGGATGTGTCCCAGGCACTGGAGGAAAGCCAGAAAAGGGCCATTTCTTGGTAGTGTATTCAAAACAACATTTGCAAAACAAATTAATCACAAATGCAACGGATTGGTTCGCTCTGCCCATAGCCATGTTGACAAACCCTTGCTTGGGGTGTCCACAGAGAGCAAGTCACATCCTCTCCAGGGCACCCTGGCTGTGCTTTGTGAAAGTCCCACTGCCTGTAAGGATGTGTCCTCCATCCTAAAAGCTGGGAGAGCTCCTGGCATGCTGCACCATGCTGTGTCAGCAGCCAGCCAGGCAACTGCAAATCGGTTGTGCAGACACCAGTGTTTCCCTGTCCCCCAGTCCTTGAACTTGCAAGGGTGAAGAAGAAACTTCTAGTGAAAGAACTTCAAGGCTTTCAACTTGCCCCTGGCTGGCTGAGTATAGGTCTGCTGGACTCAGGGAGAAACGCTGCAGAGGAACAACGTAGGGAGTGAAGTGCTTGCACATCAGAGTTGAATTTGGCCCTGTAATCTTGATCTGAGGCAAGTTAAACTACATGCAAAATTGAATGTTGTTACCCCAAGGATCAGGGACAAAGACCAGGTCGAGGCTGAATGCAGTGGCTTGTGCCATGGCAAGGGGAAAAAAAACCCAAAAAGTAAGAGGGAGGCTGGATGGAAGAGTTCAGATTGCTGCATCTGCCCGTAGGATACGAGAGCTGAGCAGAACTCCTGCTGCTGTGGGAGGCTGCACCCCTGCTCATCACTTCATCCCAGCCTCTCCTTCAGCAGCATCAGCAGTGGTCTCTCTGGTTTCCAGGACTCTGGCACAAGCAAAGTGAAGAGCAAGGTCGTGGTCCTTGAGCTAGCCCTCCCCTCCTCCCTGCTTCAGGACAACCCTCCCCCCTGGGTATCCATCCATATCTAGCCCATTCCTAGAGGTGGTCCTGCTCTGTGGGGCTGCACTTATTGTTTTATATAGGAGATATTTCTGAGAAAAGCAAGCGAGAGAATGTGTCAGAGGAGAGGAGAAAGTGCCTTTGTATCTCCAAATAAGTGCATGCAAACAGGGATGATTGCCAGTGATTACTCCCAGAGCTGTGCCTCCCAGACCCACCGCATTCCCATCCTGTGCTGCTTGCTCTTCTCTTCAGGCCAACCAGAATCATTATCCAAGAGATATTGTGGAATTCCACTGCCAACTAGTAAAACTAGGCACCAGAAATGAGCTGCTTCTGTAATTACTTCAAAATGCTTAGAGGAGGAAATGCTGAGGCATGTGGGACATATCACAGAATCACGGGATGGTCGTGGTTGGAAAGGATTTCTGGAGGTCATCTAGTCTAAGCCCCCTGTTCAAACAGGGCCAGTTGCCCGGGTCCATGTCCAGACTGCAATCCCAGACTCCAGCAGCAGAAACAGTTCTTGGGGGCAGCTGGCTTCTCAGAGGGAAGGAGAGAAGACTTCTCAGAAGATGTTCCAGCCAGGTCTCAAAAAATGCCCTCATGGCTTCTGTATAATGAAGCAGAAAGGGGAGGGAGACTGGGGCTAGTTGAAACGGGGTTTGGCCACAAGGGTCCCACAGAAACAGGACTGCCTCAAGCAGAGCAATAATAGTCCAAAATCCCATCGGTGCAGTTTCACCTGTACCCATGGAGCTGAGTTAAGAGTTGTGCTTTAAAAGGAAAGAAACCAGTGTAGGGAAGCCAGTCCAGCTGCTGTGGCTGGACTGAGAGGCAGCACCCAGGGACCTGGTGAGTGGGAGACCCAGGTTCATGTTTCTGCACTGCATCAGGCTTTCTATGCCACCTTGGGCAATTTCCTCAGCCTAGTGGTGCCTGAGTTCCCTACACGAACAAGAGGGAGGTAAGGGTTTTTCTTAGGCCCGCAGCAGTGTCCGTGCTTGGATGGGACAAAACTCAAATAGTGAGGTAGGCAGCCAAAACTGTAAGTGGGTGCTGCCAGGTCACCCTTAATGAAGACACCTCAGGAAAGATCTGATGTGAAGAGCTCCCTGAACTCTTCCACCGAATAAATCCTGATTATTCGGGCTTTGTGCAGACAAAGTGATTGTTACCCTAACTTCTTAAGACACATAAGCATTTAAGCTGCCTTAAATCTTTAAGGTAGCACAATGTAAGCATTAAAGCGAACTTAAATCCTTATTAAGTCTTCTAGGTGCTTAAGGCATTTAAGCCATATTTAAGTCTTTTTAGAATGGCTGCTGATTTCCATGGGAAGGATGCAATTTTGAAAAACACTTTGTATGCAATGTCCCCTTAAAGTCTGTGTTGTAAGACAAGCCCATCTCTCATACACAGCCTTATCAGGAAAGATTTCAAAAATGTTTAGACTCAATTTTCCTGCTGTTTCAGGTTTGCTCCTTGATAATGTTTACAAATGCAAAAGGTTTCGAGAACACAATGATTGATCCAACACCTCATCTTGGTGGTTCATGTTATCCCATATCATGGCTTTACCACACTGGTCTGTGGTACATAGTTCAGAGGATGGTAGAGGAAGTTGAATGAAAATGAGTGAATTCCTTGCACATACAGGGACAATCACAGCTCACAAGTAATCAAAAGCTTTTTGCTCTGAGTTTTCAGCAGTGACCTTTGGATTGCAATCAACCTCGGAACGTCCCATCTGAAAAGGCAACATTTTTGGCATGCCGTGAAAGCAAAGCTTTATAGTGGAAAATACTTCTTCAACTTTTACTGCATGATTTGCAGTCAAGAGGATGCCATAACAAACTTCTGAGAATAGCGAAGCTTTCTGTGAAAGGGATCCAATTCGGCAAACCCTGTCCTGTGCGCACAGTTGAAGAAACCACTTAACCCCTTGAACAGGGGCCACATGTGTGGCAAATGCTCTAGAAGACTGGGTCATCAGCTGACAGAATTCTTTCCCAATAACTCCTGCTACAAGTCTGACCTTTTCTGGTTCTTAATTTCTTGTGCCAGATTATAATCCTTATAAGCACTGAGACACTATATGGCTGGTGAAGCTCTCCTGTCTGCTTCATTTTGGACTGACAGTGGCTGGGAAGCAGCTTGCCACCTTCAGGCCCTTAGCTCATGCTGATATTGCAGGCACCCACTGAAGCTGTCCTCCAAAGTCAACAGACAGAGAAGACCCCCATCAATGGCAAGGCAGAGAGACATCTCACCTAAGTGTAGACCACTGTGCTGGGACACAGGCTGTCCTGGTGGAATCCTTTAAGGGTTTGACACTACAGGACTCTCAAGGTACAATTTGCCTCTCTTTGCCTCCTAATAAAATCTAATTACTAGGTGGGTTATCTGACCAGACCTGGTCACCATTTGTAGTCCATTGGCTGGGTGCTTTTAGGAAGCCATTCCTCTGACTTGTTTCACACATCTCTCTTAGTTAAAAAGCAGCAACATCATAAAACATACCCATTGCTCTCCTCCATGAATCCAGAAGACTAGTCAGACGTAGACATCCACACAGTGCACATTTGAGCAGATGAAACCACACACCTTACTCCTAGGTACCAGCTAAGTGCTTAAATTGGCCAGATTGGACCTTACCAGGTCTCTGGTCTAGTGGGAAGTGTGCCCCCATTGCAGGGGGGGTGGAACTCGATGATCTTTAAGGTCCCTTCCAACTGTAACTACTCCATGATTCTATAATTCTACCATGCACTCACTGGTGTGCATACAAAAGTGAATGACTTCTTCACCCACATCTCGAGGTCAGTTTTGAAGTTCCACTGTACTCTGTAAAATGCCATTGCTATTAAATCATGGGTTCAGTCTAGTTTTCCCTCCTTTCACTTAATCGCAAACTGCTAGTGTGTGCTATAAAAGGTTTATGCAAGCATACCCAAGTGGTTTTGAATGCTTTCCACTTCCCTGCGCTTGCACGTGAGAAGCTGCTAACTCCCATTTGCAGATTCTCAGCAGATCCGGGGTTCATGACTGAATGCCTCCAAGTTGGGGTATGCAAACGGACGGCAGTGTTTAGAGTCAGTGACCGCACTCATGCCCGTGATAATCACGAGCATGTACAAGCCACAGGGAATTGTTAAAATGGAGACTGATTTGACTATAACAAAAGTCTCGACTGAGTTTTGTTATCAAGTGCCTCATTAGTCTGATATTTTTTGTGACATCCCATTGGTGGTAGATATGAATAGAGGGTTTTTGCCTGTCTCACACACGAGCAATAGGCATAAATTCCCATGTCAGCTGAAAACAAGGCCTGCTCCCCACAGCAGGGCTGTGTATCTGAAGGACCCAAGCCTGCAAGATGCTGAACATCCCCCACTGATGAGAGGAGCCAGGTAGTTATTTGCCTCAGCCTCTGGGATAATCTAGCCCAAAAAGGGAATGGAAAGTTCAACAGCTTATTTAAGAGCTCTGTGCCCAAACTGAGCTCGTGCAAAAGGAATCTGCAGGCTGAGCGAGCGCAGTCTGCTGCCCGTTTTACTCTGCTCCTCACCTAACAGCATGAGTTAAGAAGCATCCCAGCCCGAGCAGAGATCGCACCTGGCAAAACCGGATGGTGCTATAGGAAATGGAGTTATGGTTTTAAATGGGAAGAGAGTAGATTTAGATTAGATATTAGGAATAAATTCTTTCCTGTGGGGGTAGTGAGACACTGGAACAGGTTGCTCAGAGAAGTTATGGATGCCCCATCCCTGGAGGTGTTCAAGGCTAGGCTGGGTGGGGCTTTGAGCAACCTGCTCTAGTGGAGGGTGTCCCTGCCCATGGCAGGGGGGTTGGAACTCCATGATCTTTAAGGTCCTTTCCAACCTGAACCATTCTATGATTCTGTGAAAAGGAAATGCCTTTCACACAGAGTAGCTTCTGATGGATGGTGTACACATGTAATATACATGGGTGCAGCAGCCCAGCTCATGGACAGCGGGGCTGGTAATCCAGCACAGAGCACAAGGAGAAAAGGGAAGAGAGCTGGCTGTGTTCCTGCTCATAAAGCCCAGGGTGATGTTGATCTCTGCCATGAGGTGCTGCTGGCTCATGGTCACCTCGCTGTCTAGCAGGACCCCTAGGTCCTTCTCTGCAGAACTGGCTCCTTCCAGCCTTCGCTGGTGCACAGGGTTATTCCTCCCTGGAACCTCGCATTTCCCCTTTTCAACTTCATAATGCTCCTGTTGGATCACTTCTCCAGCCCGCTTATGTCCCTGTGCATGATGGACCTGCTCTATAGCTCATTGACTGTTCCTCCTGACTCAGTACCACTGGTGACCTCATTGATGAGGCAATCTGTCCTACTGTGAGGTCACGATCCTGAATCAAAACCTGACAAAATTTCTAGCTCTGAACCACTGCCCACTAACCTTGACTGGGAATCCAGCTGATTTTCGACCCACTTTATATCCAGATTGTGATAATGAGGCCCTATCAAGCATAAACTTTACAGATGAAGCTACCGTGGTCAGGCATTCAAAACAAATCTGCCTTTCCTCTTGAATCTCCATTTGAAAACAAGTCATCCCTCTTCTTCCCCACTTTCTAGACATGCAAAATGATTTGAACTGCTGATCCCATAAGAAAGAGCAAATGTCATCAGAGACATCACAGAAACAATCCATTTGGCTACGTAACAATAATTCTCGCTCGTGAGGGGGTATAAATCATATTTAGTGGCTTACAGATCAAAGGCCCTGAGCTCATCCTTGGTATCACCTCACTTATTACTTGGCCAGAGGAAAGACAATATTCCTGGTACACCCAGACATCTCTGTTTATCTGAATGATCTGAAAGAGAGATTTGTAGTTGTTCCGATGAGACTCATAAAGAATATACTGCTGGCTTATCCATCGCGGAGATGGAAACCGTGTGTAACGCACTATTGTTAAATTGCCGATCACCTGCAGAGACAACGACCTCGATTCTATAGCACCATCTTAATAGCTAAGGCGAGCAATCCTCTGCGATTGCAGTCAAGAGTTCATTCTGTTTGCGAAGCCATTACCGTCATTATTCTAATTACCTATCCAGTCCTATTCTTGTGTGTGGTGCTGCACAAAGACAAAGGGAATATTGTTTTTGTCTCCCAAAGTTTCCACTCGTAACCAAAGAAGGAAAGCATTCAGGCACCTAACAAATTGCATGAGCTAGGGAGGGGCAGAAAATACCCCATTAATTAGCTAGGCAATATTTGTGAGAAAAATGGCTGGGTGAAAAACTGAAGCATTCCTGTACCCTCGCAAAGTGGAATACGGGAAGGCTGAGTGTCTAATAGCCTGGTTCACAGGCAGTAATTCCTCTGGAATATGGTGACTGATTTACTTGACATTTCCTCCTGGCGTCGGCAGTATTAGAACCATCAAGCAATTTCTAGGAAGCTAATTTGTTCCTTTTTAGTATATGTTGATAAGGAACAAAGAGAGGTTAAGTGCTCAAAACTCTCAAATATCCAATACGATTTGGATGCAAATCTTGGGAATTTTTTCTATAGTCTAATATAAGAATTTATACAATTCCTTTTTTCTACTTCATTAACAAAATTTCCTGCTGGCGGTATCTAAAATAAATCTGAGGTCTGGCATAACATACAGAGATGACTCTGTAGAAAACTATTTTTTTTTTAATTTAATCAATAATATGCCCTTATATGGCATTCTTGTCAGAATACCATTACATATCCAAGCAAATGTATTGCTGCATGCTTCTTAATAAGACTATTGAAGACTGTGGCTGTGAACTGAAAAGGAACCAAGAAGTTGCAGATGCCCAAAATATTCTACAGGGTGTGGTAGGACTAGGAAGTCATTGTGACTTTCTTGTTTAACATAAGCAGTTTTGGGGAAATTATGGGGTTTTTACCTGTTCTTGGGCTGTGGCTAAGATCGTGCCAGTTCCCACTGGTGTATCAGGTTCATTAGACAGCAGTCTCTTGGCTTGGGCTCAAACAAGTTTGTACTGAATAAGAACTATTTACTTTTGTCTGTATGTTTAACCTTTCTGCTCCCGCTTTTTGTTACCTACATAGCTCTTTGGAGACAGTACTTCTCCCATGTTTATCGTGGCTATTTAGCGATAGTCAGCTTGGTTTTTCCAGTGCTTCTGCTGCGTGGATAGTCACTACTCACAACAACAAGCCACTTGAGAGTCCATGGCTGGACAGCCCTTATCCTGCTCTGCTGGAGTCAGCATAAAATGTGAGATGGGTGCTTACTGTGCAGAAATATCTGTGGTTTTATTGCTATGTATGTCCCTTCTCCTTTTCTTCTTCCACCATCTATTGCTGCTCCCCATACATCTAGGTCTTGGGCAGAGATGTAGTATTTCCCATTGCTTTTTCCAAGAAGCAGGTTAGAGACACACAGGCGCGAGCTCCTTCCTACGTGCAGGAGCCAGTTGGGCTAATTAGCTCATGTGAAAATGAGCTGCATGGTTTTCAAGGTCACCTCATATCTGACAATTGCTTTTGTGCTGTATAAAGCTCAAACCTCCCAGCAGACTCTCTTGCTCTATCTCTATTTTCTGCATTTTTCTGTTATTTGGCGAAACCAACTCCCTTGCTACCCTGGATCACAGGCAGTTGGTTTCACCCATCCTTCAAGCTCAATGGAACAAAAGATTTGGGCCCGGAGTCCCAGGGTATCATCAAAGAACCAGTAGCAGGGGTGACGAGCATGTTACCTGCTTTGCTGTTTGCTGCAGGTTGAGCATCAGTGCTCAACACAGGTGAAATTAGCTCCTTGTGGAAGCTCAGGCAAGAATTCAGATTTTTCAGCTTTCAAAAGCTACTTGTTATTTACTAGTACAAACACTTCACAGTGTTCATTCTCCTGAAACATGATTTTTTATCTTTTTTTTTTAATTTTTATTTTTAATACTTTAAGGAAAGGAAATATCTTTGCAAGAATAAATCAGTGGGAAAAGACTGAGCCCCAGGTGTAGTTTGATCTCAGACTCAGACTTTGCATATGCTTGGGGTGGTGCGAACTACTGCGCTCAAAGGAGTGTGCAGGCTCAGAGTAGCACAGCTTGGAGGATGTTTAAAGGCATGCACTGAATGCTGAGAAAACCGGCAGTTTTACTGATGATGGTTCTGCTAATGTGTTTATGCAAAACTTGTCCTTTGATTCTCCCACGGCACGGGCAAATGCATGCAAGCAGTGATAGCGATTAGCCAGAGGAAGCATCGAGGGCTGTGAGCTCTCATTTTACTACCAGCACTGCATGCGTAGGCAGGCATAAAGCTTAACCATCTTATTAGGGAAGGCCAAAGGGCTGGGATCCATGCAGGTGTTTCGGCATTTACACCCCATGTAAGGCACTGGCAGCCAGACTCTCCCCACCTAACACCGGGCATGTTACAGAGGTGCTTACGCTTGGAGTTTTGTCACCCAAGTCAGTGAGAAAAAAAATAGGTGCTTTCGGAAATGATTCAGACCTGAGCCACCTCTCAGAGCCACACATCCCCGCGGGGGGAGTCTACTCCAAATAGGCTCCCAGCTGTGCTGCCAGAGGTGCCTGTGGGTCGCTGGAGCAGGTTTGGTGCTTTGCAAGACTGCAAATGAAGACAACCACTGTCCTGGAGAGCGTGGTCCACAAACAAGCCTGGAGAGCGACACAGCTGTTGAACCTTCACTTCTGCCTCTCAGACTATCTCCATTCCAGTGTTTACACATCTTCCTGAGGACGCTGGGTTTTTTTTTTATGCTGTGAAGAAGTTTCAAGTTATACCCATTTCTTAACAGAGCACTGATTCCTGGGCACTGCTCGTTCAGTT
Source organism: Thinocorus orbignyianus (assembly GCA_013400375.1). Taxonomy (NCBI): domain Eukaryota; kingdom Metazoa; phylum Chordata; class Aves; order Ciconiiformes; family Thinocoridae; genus Thinocorus; species Thinocorus orbignyianus. The sequence goes on from VXBW01004678.1 coordinate 83,242, forward strand.
TTTCTTTCTGCAAACCACCTAGCGTGGAGAAGAGTTAAAAAGCACAAAAGGAGTAACCTGCAGGTAATGCAAAGGCACACCTAGAAGGCTTAACCCTTCCCAGAGTGTGTTTGTTCAGTGCCTACAGTTTAATTCACTTATTTCTGGAGCTGCACTGGCCTGGCTTAGAGCACACCAATGCAAACATTTATTTGCAGCTGCCTGAAAAAAGGTTACAAATCAACTAATGATATAATATTTTCTCTTGGAATTTATTCTATGAAGATGATTCATACCGGACAGCTAAATGCCATCAGTGTTGTGTCAGCTTTTACTGACTAAAGTATTTTCCCATATGTGATAGTGGACTGTTCTCATTAATGGCTGAGCTGTAAAATCTTGCTTTCCCTCTTATTTATGATACTGGAAAAGATCCAATGTAGCACAGTACATGTGTAAGTCATTACCCTCCCTCTACGCTCCCCCCCAAGTATGGAATGTTACTGCATTTTAATATATTACAGAAATAAACAAATGTTATACTTGTGGGGGATGAGTATAAATCAGACAGGATTCAAAGGGCAAAGGGGCTAAATAGAGTTTGCTGGGTCTGAAAATCTCCACAGCATGAGCTCTATTGGAATGGGGGGGATGTTGTGCTGCTGTGCAGTGCCCCCACCTCACTCTTTTGGCCATGTCCAACCCTGCATATTGCTAGGTTTCCAGTTCATGCAAGTTTTCAGATGCTGGCCTTTAAAGGGCTCAGAGTATCTAATATGGTTTGGGTTGTGTGGTCTGTGCAACAGGCAGTGATGCTCCTTCCTGCTGCATCCCAGAGCCCAGCATGGGGAGCCTTTCGTTCCCAGCAGCCATTGGCTGCCAAGGCACCTCCTCAGTGAGGACCAGAGTTCCCATCCCTGAAGCCCCCTGAGGGTCAGATTCAGACCCTGTTCCCACCTCAACAGCTTCAGCCAGCCGCTGCCATGGTGTCCACGTTTCTTCTCGTTGAGACAAGTAAAGGCAGGTGGAGCTTAAATGTGGAGACACCCTTGGGTACAAGGACCTCCCAACAGCCTATAAAGTTTAGCTTTCTTCCCTTCTGTCCCTCCAAGTCTTACATTTCCCTTTGCATTAGTGGTCCAGCTTGCAGAGAAGGACTACAGTGATGCCCTTTCCTGAGCAGTTGTGGCTTATGCGCCCACACCCTGGGGAACAAGCTGTCCTTTGGCTCTTGGCCCTCGCCATTGACAGTGTCACCACCACAAGGGTACCAATGTTTTGGGGTGCTCTCAGGTGCAGAACTGTGGTCTATACACCACTGGGTACCATCTGTACTGGTAGGGAAAAGTACAGATGGCACCCACTGATGAAAACTGATGAGGCACACAGCTTCTGTCCTTCTGCCTGAATTCTTTCGCCCCTCCCCAAAACAGGGTGACTTCATCCACCCAGCCTGTGGACAATCCCAGCCTAGCTGTAGGCATCAAATCCAACCCTAAACACTGTTTAGATAACGTAGCTACCTAACTTGGGCCATCAAAGACAGCTGGTAGGCAGTCACCCAAGAACTGGGTACCACATCCCCTACCCTGTGGGTGCCCAAGTCCCACCCTGCATCAGGCCTTGAGTTTGTCGTGCTGAACTCCCCAGCCCAAGCATTTGTGCTTTGATCAATTCCCTGTCACGCAGGGAAAGCAGAAAGAAAATATTCCTCCTGCAAGAGCCTTTTCTTCCTCCTGGATCAATGCATACAACTTCATTTGACATCAGTGGGAGCTCTGCCACAGATCAAGAGCAGTAAATGGCCTAATGGAAAGAATAATAATGCTATCATGCATACGTACCTCTTCTCATCTGTCTTGTGGTTTTAAAGACCTTCCTCTTGGTGAGCTTGCTGGTCATAATGCTCACCCTCAGCTAACTCATATCTTTTAATTATCTTTTCAAAGGCGTTATTGAAAATCAGGAGGAAAATGGAAAAGCACAGAATGCGCAGATTGCAGGCTGAAATGAGATGCTCTGAAAGTTGAGACTTTCCTCCTTTGAAATATAATAGGCAATGTAAGTGTAAAAAACCCCAATGGTAACTTTTATTGGAAGCACCATAATTTAAAAACTGCGAACCTGAGATTTAATTTCATCCTTAAGCTGCAATGTAATACTTTATTGACCTCCAGTTGGTTTATACTGCATTTTTTTCCTGCCTCTTAATGCTAAGAGGCACATCTTTATAAGCCACTGGATTATTTGCTAATGCAACACTTTCATTGTATTTCAAGCAGGAAGAAAATCTATGTGTTGCAGGATTTTATTTTTCATAGTATTTTTCTTCCATGAATGTTGCATCTTTGTGTGTACCTTTCATCTAATACAATATTAGCATTCATGATGGGGCTGACTGCTTCCTTGATAATCACTTGAAGCTGGATACCAAAGTGGGAAAGAGTAAGACAATAGAAATAGAAAAGTCTTGCATGTACGTGATGGTTACTTGTCTAGCAGCAGTGTCATTATGTCCCCCAAAAACGGTTTCTCTGTTTGAGATTTTGCTCTCATTTTGATGTTTTGTGGCTCAATAGACACTTAAAATAATCACTGTTATTTTTCCTTTTGCTTGTATAGCACAAATGGGCCGGCACTCTCACAGATTCAGTGGTCTCATTCACTTGTAGTTGCAGAAGTGGAATTACCAGAAAACATTTTTTAGGATTTTGTGCAGTGACCCAAATACCACACACAGAAAGGATGTGAGTAGAGCTAAATTATTTTCTACATTTATTTTGGCATCCATAAAAATATAAATCATTGTCCTCTTACTGTAAGTGGTCATTAGGAAGAAATTGAGGAAATAAAGAGTTTCTTGATGGCAGAATTGATAAATTCTTAAAAATGAGGATGTTAAAAGAGTGTGATAGTGTTAACATATTGGAACTGATTGATTTTCAAGAAACATTATGTCTGTGTCAGGTATCACCATGTATTCACATTACAAAAGACTTCCTATAAAACGAATAAATAGTAATAGTCTGTAGATGAGGAATCACAGTAAAAGAACTTGCATTTCATTTCAAAATATACTAAAGAGTTAAAATTAAACACGTGCTGTCTCCTCCCTCAGCTGATTCATCTCCATCTTCAATGGGGAAGCAGAAGCACATCTGTACATGACACAATAGAACACAGAAACTGAGACTATTGATAGAAAATGATTTTAGGGTAATTGCTGTTTGCGTTTAGTCTGCTCCTTGGAGATGAACAAATTATTAACCAAATCTTCAAAACCATGACACGTAAATCTGCCTTCCTTGTGTGTCTCGAGAGATGAGTCTCAGAGAACGTGAAGGGTTACTAGGTGGAAAGAGATGTTTGAACATAAAACCTGCAGCAGTGTGCTGTATCCCTTAAACAAAAGGGACAGGTTCCTTTGTGACAGTGAAGGATTTAATGCAGGAATTCTGAAATTTTAAGAGTGGACAATTTGGGGTTTAATTCCCGTGATGAAACAGCACACCAGAAGGTGGGTTCTTCGGCAGACCCCTTTTTTCCACCAAGAGGGTTGGGGAGAACTTGGCTTGTCCAGCAAAGCCTCAGGAAAAATGAAAACATATAAAATATGTTTGATATTTTCCCTCACCAATATTTGGGTGTTTGGCAAAAAGCCAAAATGACTTGTGAGCAGCTGCCCATTGTTTGGGACCCTGCCAGCCACCAAATGGTGGGGAGATGGGTGGCTCTGAAAGGCTCTTCGTTAAGGGCCAGAAAACGGGCATGCCAGCTAGGAGGGCACCACTTCTTGATAGGCTGGCATGATTCAGTCAACAGGAGGGATTATAGAGACCATACGCTATTTCTTCCTCCGTTTTAACTCCTTTGAGCTGTCATCAATGAGCAAAAGCAGCTTGTTTCCAGCTTCCAGAGCGCTCCCCATGTCAGGCTCTGAAGACATTTCTTTTGCAGAGGTCACGACCGAAACTTGGAGAGGTTAAGTGCCTTTCCCAGGACTGGAGGGCGACAGCAATCAGGGCTATGGGGAGCGATGACGAAGATAGGTCACACAGCAAAACAATTGCAAGTCAGGAAAGGAATCTAGGCCATGGGATGTTCAGACCCTCGCACAGCCGGACATACACTCACCACGGTGGGAATAAGAAAGAGGATATTGTTTCTTCAAATGTCTTGGGCCTGAGTGTTTATCAACATGGATCCATCTTCAGATTTTTTTCAACACACGGTTGAGCCCAGGGCTTTTCTAGAACTCCAAAGGAGTTCAAAAAAAGCAGTAAAGACTAACGACACTTTGGTAGGCTTGAACTCTCTATTTCAGCACTACAGGATAGATGTCTGCAAATCAAAATAATTTGGAAAAAATCACGGATCTCTCCTTTATCCAGAAAATAAATAATTGAGTGACAATAAAAAAGAAAAATCTCAGAGCACATCCACCAGAAAGACATCATCATCCAGACTCCTCTAGGAAAGTATGAAAAGAGATGAGATCAAAGGTAGCTACACCAACTGCCTTAAATTGTGTTTATACGTTACATTTTCCATGCATTCTGCTTTTAATAGTAGATTAGGATTGGAAGTGACTCAAAAGCAAGAGCTCTCTGAACAGGGATGTGGCTTTAGGAATATCAACGCCAGGATGAGGAAATTCACAGAAAGAGGCTCAGATGCAGACGAAGGGCTGTAAGAGAAGCTGTTGCAAAGCCCTTGGAAGTTAAAGATGTTCGGGAAGACGTCCAGACATCCACACATCTGGACACAGGGAGTTGCTTATGTCACATGAGAACCTCAGCCATGAACAGAGGGAACCAGCAAGGACAGACCAAGGAAAAGGAGACTTAAGATGAGTTTTCTGGCAAAGAGAAATCAAAAGAATCTCAGTGTAAAATCTCTTATTTCTCTTATATTATATTTTGGGTATGAGAGAGAGACAGAGTATGCATTTGACTTATCTTAGTATGGCTTTTCCTTTTTCTTCTTTTTTTCTATTATGTCACAAGAATGCTCTTATTTAACGAGCTAAGGTAAGCCTGGGAAATGAGGCTTCTTAACTTCTGTGTGAAGCCCAGATGCATGGAATGAAGCAAAGGTGACCTGCCAGCAGCTCCTTGAGGCTAGGATTCACTGGAGTTTTCTGACTTCTACAGCTGTCATAGACGCTCATCAGTGGCCTGATTTTACTAGAAGATTTGGGTGTGTTAGATTATCGACAGGGAGTGTGTTAGACCTTCTCTGTAGACCTCACGTGCACAGTTTAGATTTCTTTGTTGGGCAGGAGAGAGATGGCAGCAACAGAAGAAGGTGTCTGCTTGCACGGGGGCTATGTTTCCCCCATAATTTTTGACCAGCAAATTTCTCTTTGCATCATTCGAGAAGGATGAAGGGAATGTATTCCAGTGCAGAACAGGTCCTAAGGAATGCCAGGTGTGTTTGCATCCAAACCACACTTGCAACAGAACATCCCAGACCTACTGTTCAAAGAACATTATACTCCTGCCTCAGCCCACCTCCTGGGCCTTGCTTTGAGTCCCACTGAAATCAATGACGCTTTAAAGTGTACTTTCCTACATTTCCAAGAAGCCTATGGGAGACACCAAAAGGTTAACCTAAGGTAATGGCACTACAAGCTATACATTTTAAACCTGGATCTCTAGTTTTTCCATCAGCAGCTGTACAGATGGGTAAATTTCTTTTGATACCTACAACTGTGTTGCAGCACACCAGCATTTAGAAATTGCATCTCCCAATTTATTGCTTGAGTGAATTTCTCGTCACAACACAAGGCACAAAGGAGCATCTGCAGACCTGGCCAGTTCAAGGACTGGTCCGGTCAAAGCACTTCTGCTGCTGCCAGTGTCAGGAGAGAACTTAGTCACTGTGTGGCACTGCAGCAATGGACATGCAGGAAGACACCTGGGTGAAGATGGGATTAGCTGGTACTGCTGGAATGTGGGTGTATAATGCTGAAAAGCTTCAGGAGAAAGCAAACTGCAGCCTGGCTCCAGCATGGGGGTGTCTCACCCTGCTGTGCCTTCAGCTTTTTGGTCTGGCTTTAGTGTTCAAGGCCAATCTGGATGGGGCTTTGAGCAGCCTTGTCTGCTGCCCACTTCACTCTCCTCACCTATTGGCATGAGTTAAGAAGCATCTCAGCCTGAGCACAGATTGTACCTGATGAAACTGAAAGGAGTAAAGGTTTCAAACTTAAAGAGGGTAGATTTAGACTAGATTAGATATTAGGAATAAATTATTTACTGTGAGGGTGGTGAGATGCTGGAACAGGTTGCCCAGAGAAGTTGTGGTGGCCCCATCCCTGGAAGTGTTCCAGGCCAGGCTGGACGGGGCTTTGAGCAACCTGCTCTATTGGGAGGTGTCCCTGCCCATGGCAGGGGGGTTGGAACTCGATGATCTCAAAGTCCCTAACAACCCAAACCATTCTATGATTCTATGACCTTGCATGAACAAGTGTGGAGTACCACTGACATGGCCCTGTCTGCCCGTGGGGTCATGGAACGTCAGGACAAAATCACCCTGAGCATTCGCTTTCACATCGCCCTGCAAAGGACATCCTTGGCCTTCTGTCGGCCCCGGCTCTCCTCCAGAGCTCTGACTTTCTAGGTTTTCCGTCCCCTTGAACATCTGCGTTTCAGCTGGTTTTTCCCTAGACGTATTGTGTTTCATTTTCTGAGTGAATGTCACTGTTATTTTTCAGCTGGTGTGTGCAGGCTTTTTCTATCCCCACTGGTGTTTGCAACGGTATTGTCTGTGAATCTTAATAAACCGGAGTGCAGACGATCAAAGACAAGCACTTGGGTTTTTAGGAACTGCTGAGCTAACCAAAGGGGAAAGCGAATGCCCTGCCTGCAGCACCAGAGGTGGATTCATACTCTGGTGGCACAGTGGGCAGTCGAGCTTATGCTTGATCTGCAAGGATGAAGTTTTCATCTGTTTGAAGAGAAAACAGCAGCGACAGTAACACCCCCAGCCCCTACGGTTTGTATAAACGGACAGCAGTGAAGATGAAAAGCAATACGGATGAAAGAGGAAAAACCACCCCTTTTAAAAGTGCAGCCCGCATTTGAGAGGCTGCTTTCGCTTTTAATTTGTGGGTTTGAGAAAGGAATGCATGTTAGTTGACGATACAAAAGATGACTCGTGCTGAGTGAGCAGGTTTGGTGGCGTGCAGAGGGAGGAACAAGCACTGCCTGAAGGAAGTAGACGCTCAGCCTGGCATTGCTCCGGGCACCCAGAGATGACCTTTAAACCAGACTTGAGCCCTGGGCTCTCCCTGAGGCCACCAGAATTCTTCCAGCATGTGCTGGGATTAGGAGGGGGATGCTTGGAGGTTGGCTGGAGCAGATTTATGGAGGCAGGTTCAGACTGTCCCCTGCAATTACCTTGTCCATCCATTCTTTGGGGTCTTGCCTGCTGAGACAGCCTGGGTCTGGCATTCCCTCTGCACAGGAATTCTCTTTTCCCCAACCTCAATTCAATGTGGGGTTTCAGCATGTCCTGACGATCCCTTAGCCATTATAAACAGTGGGTAAAGGGTGTCTTTTTAAAACAGCACTGGTGTAGCTCTTAAAAAAAGTCTTCCTTTATCCCACCTCTCCTCACCTTTCCCATTTCTTTGCTGGCTTCAGGGTGAACAGGCAAGGGCAAACTCGATTTCACAGGCTTGGTATTATGTATGGTAGGCTGGAGAGCAACAGCTTTCTGAAGCAAGTACAAATATGGAAGGTCTCGTGGGAAAAGAAAGGAGAGTGCACATATAGCAAAAAGGAAAGCTAGGATGAGTGAAAAATAAAACACTGGGGGTGATTTCCTTACAGCTGGTGAGCACTCATTTCATTCAGGACAAAAAGTATTATTGTAAAAATGCATCAGCTAGCATGTTCTAGCTGCCGCTTCTCAACATTCATATTAAAGAGTATTTTTAATTTTAACATATTATCATCTATTTAAAGATATGGCTCAGACTGAAGTGAAGGCTAATGTGGAGCTAACTTTGCTCTAGCTGGCTAATCTGTGCTAAAAGACTTCTCCATGTCTAGATTAAGGGCACAGGTTCATGACTGCAAGCAGTTGTGGTAGCTGATCAAGTTGCCCCTCATCAGCTGATTTGCAGTACCAGCTGAGTGCCTACTCCTAGCACATCAAGACATTGAACTCACATGATTTCCCAAAGGGGACCCTCATGGAAAATCTGAGCCACAGTTTATGTTAAGACATGTAAGACAAGTAGTTGCTTCGGCCCTAGTAGGCACTGCAGGTAGAAGTAGAGGATCTGCCTAACTTTTGTGCCACAAGTACATCTCTTGATGCCACAAGGTCTGGGATCTGGATCACTCATCAGTTCTTTGATGCTTCAAGAGTCACAGCACCTACGTGAGGCACTGCTGATACTCAGTCTGAATAAAGCCCCTTTCTCTGTCTAATCTGAGCAGGCTGATGTAATGCACGATATGAGCCAGCATCTTCATGAGATAGGAATCTAGGAGCTGCTTATGTGGCTAAGCCTTACACCAGACACTGCCCGGTAACGTCGACTGGATGGAGGAATTAACCAGAACAGTCAAGGCTCTTTGATTAAGGGATTGCATCAATTGTCATAAGATATGTTTGCAATAAAGATCTGTGGTTCCTGTTGGTAGGTCGGTATCAGTTGTGGGTAAGAACACTATCTTGCCATCTGTTCTTGGCAGGAATTGTACAATCCTTTCTTTCAAGTCGCAGATATTATTACACTTACTCAGCCTTTGTCAGCTCAGGACTTGACCATTATAACGCTCTCTGCAGGATGCTGCTTGCTGCGACCATCTGGAGAAAGAAGCTAGATCAGTATACAGCTGCTTGCTTATTCAGTAGCATTTCATGCCGCAAATGTCTTACACATCTGCCTTATCGTCTGTGCCAGCGACTCGTTTGTGGGTGTGGCAGGAGGGGTTGCTCTGAATCTATATGACACTGTGCACGCACACACACAGCTATGTCAAAGGAACATCGGGCTGCAAAGTGGGGTACACCCGGGAAACATCGGTATGAAAGTGGACTGCAAGATTTCTAGTTCAGAAGCTTTGCAGGAAGCTTCGCAGGAAGCTTCGGTCCCTTCTAAACTGTATGACAAAGGAGTATTCAAGCCTCCCACCTTAGGATACATGGGCACAACCTTTCCCCACCAGCTGGATATCTAGCTTCTTCCTCTGAATTGCTCTCAAGCCATGCTGCTGTGATGTGCTCCAGTCACTGCGAATATGGTGTGTCCCCATCAGTCACAAGCCGTTTCCTCTTTCCATACTCAGAGGATGGTGCCCACCAAGTGAGCAGCTGTTCAGTGTTTTGATTTCCATCATTATTCACTGTATAGCCCAATGCCCCATTGACCACACATTATCCAACCCTTTCTCAGAAGTAGATTCATTCCATTCCTCATGGTTCCTTCTGTGTCACTCACTACCACTATGTGCTTATTAATTAATTTATTCTCATAGCTTCATTTGTAGGGGAGATGGTGGTTTTATCTTTATCTTGCCTGCAAGTGGTTGCTGTATTCTCCTAGGTTCTCACCTGCCTTAACAACCCTTCACCCTTTCACAAGCCCTCACATAGCAACCATGCTGCAGACCCATCACCCCTATGGGCTGGATCAGGTTGAGGGCTGCAAGTGTTTCCTCACTGTCACCATGCCGTGCTGCTGGTGGCCAGGCTGGTTCTCAGTGCATGAATGAAGGATGTGGCATCTATCTCTCCTGCCTTTTTGACATTCACCTGCCTGGTGCCCAGGTTGCACAGAGAAGGAGGTGCCCACCTCAGAGACAGAGGAAAAAAGCACTGGCACAAGGATGGGAGTTCATAGGAAAAGCCTCTGAGGACCAGGGGCCTCACAAGGAGAGGGAGGGAAAGGGGAACAGGCTGTGACTGGGGTAAGACCACTGGTTAATGTGGGATAGGATACTGTAAAGATGGCTCAGAAGGCTGAGGGGAGACCTTATTAATGCTTATAAGTATCTGAAGGGTGCATTGAAGGAGGGTGGAGCTGGACTCTTGTCAGTGATTCCCAGTGGCAGGACAAGGGGCAACGGGCACAAGTTGGAACACAGGAAGTTTCATTTGAATATGAGGAAAAACTTCTTTCTGGTGAGGGTGACAGAGCCCTGGAACAGGCTGCCCAGGGGAGTTGTGGAGTCCCCTTCTTTGGAGACCTTCAAGCCCAACCTGGATGCATTCCTGAGTGATGTGCTGTAGGCAATCCTTCCTTGGCAGGGAAGTTGCACTGGATGATCTCTAGAGGTCCCTTCTAACTCTGACAATTCCATGATTCCATGAGATTGTACCAATGACTGGGAGGAGGGACTGGGTAAAGGATAAGTATCTCAGATGTTGGAAAATAGGAAAGGATGGAAATGTTAGAAGACCAGGACAAAAAGCCAGAGATAAGAAAAGAAACAGAGCAGAGACTGGGAAAGGATGGAGAGTGTCCTTCACCATGGTCTCAGACAAAACCCATCCTGGCACTCCTCTGTTGGTAAGAAACAGTCACGAAATTCACCCACAAACTGTGTTATCATTCTCATCTTCTTGTTAGTCCAAGGATTGGGTGGCAACCTATTGCTGCTATCAATTACTCCCTCAGATCAAATGTCTCAAAAGACACTTCAGGTCTTGGAGGATCAGTCTTCCACAGACCACATCCAACCTACAGGCTTTTCAAGGCAGTTCTTACCTGTGGAGGCAAGCTAGAAGCTAAAATTCAACTCACAGTGGAAAAACCTTCTGAGCTACTGCCATGCTAAGTGTTGTGTCTTAGCAGGTAGCCGTCATGTCAGTTGTGGCAGCGATGAGCGCGTCGCTCCCCAGTTACAACGGTGTGAGGAAATCACACAGTCTATTTGCACAGCCCGTTAGCTGCATAACTGGTCTTTTGTACACAAAATCTCTGATTCAGCAAGTTCTTTAATCATGTGTCCCACTTTAAGCATGTCTCTGAAAACCGGGCCTTGTGTCACGTATCTCTGAAAAAATCAATTTTGGTAGCAATTTATATATTTTTCTGTCATTTTAGCTATCTTGTTGAATTGGTCTGAAATTTTGTGCCTGAAGCAGAACATTGAGCAAATGTAAAAGTTCATATACATTATTATGTTTGTCGAACAGTTTGTTTTTTTTATGGATTAAAGAGACACTGCCATTATTTTCCTTTTTTCTCAATTATTATCCCACAAGAAAGGACTATCACTGTAAAAAAAGGATCTGCTGGGGGTTTGCCTCCTTTTGGTTAATGTGAATAAAACTAGACACCAGAAAAAGCCACATTTCAAGGGCTCTATCTACCTCTTTGTTTTCTTTTAAGCTCCATAAGCTGTACGGGCATATCATATCACTTCACAAGCTTGTTTGTGCTTTTCAAGTGTACCAAATTGCCACGATCCCACGCAGCCTACCATGCACAACATCCAACCACATGGTAAGAAACACACTCCACTAACAGTTTCATGTGTAGTTGACATGCACAGTACAAGGCTAGCAATTGAATGTTGTTTGCTGAGCAATGGGAAAAAAATATCAGTATTATTAAAATCTAGCACTTTTCCAGTGCATTTAGTGATAGTATTTTTTTTTACCACAGTTATCTAAAATGCATCTTGCCTTCCTGCTCCTTGGAACGTGCATTAGTCTTCACTGCTGGCTTCCCCAGAGATAACTGATTGTACTGGGTATCAGAGAGCATGTTCCCAGGTCTCAGAAACTTTTGAAGGCAGCCAGTGTGTGCCTCCCCTGGTGACTCTCAGAGTGATGCCAGCCGTGATGGAAAGAAATGATGACCTCTCTTTTTGTCTTCAGAAACGTTACAGTTCTGTCCAAGGAAAGCCAATCTGGGAATCAAATAAACTTCGCATTTTCTAAGCTGCAGCCTGGATAGGCAGAGATGGAGGAAACCACTGTCAATAAAAGCAAAGCTAAAAATAGGCAGACCAAAAGCCTCAGCAGAGCTCTGGAAAAATTCTGAAGGTGGAAGTAAGAGTTATTTATAAGGTTGGGAACTGAGAGGGGAGAAAGAGGTCAGTAGAAGATGTTATTTACATAGTTTGGGTTCCAGAAATTACTTTCCAGTGCACACAACATCATTAGGAAGTGCTTCTGCTCGAGTCCAGAGTCCTAGTTACATTTTGTGCCTACACACTGTGCTGTTCCATTCCAGGAACCAGTTTTCCAGGCATTCCCAGGATGCAGGAGAGACAAGACTCAGGAGCTGGAATGCCACTTCTCAGAGCAGAGATTTTTACTTGCAGATACATGATGCATAGAAGCACTTTTTTGGACTCTGACAGCAGGCTAAGCTGTCTCCACAGGCATGGTCCTAAATGGCTGATAGGTAGATAGATAGACAGAATAGATACAGATGCATACCTGCAGTGGAGTCATCTTCTCTAACCTAAACCACAAAGAAGTGAGTTTTCTAAGTTTGTTAGCTAGAGTGTATCCAGGCATCATTAGGAAGAAATTTCTTACCATGAGGGTGATGAGACACTGGAACGTGTTGCCAAGGGAAGACATAGAGTTCCGTTCTCTGGAGGTATCAAGGTCAGGTTGGATGGGGCTTTGAGCAACCTGATCTAGTGGGAGGTATTCCAGCAGGACAGAGGGTGGGAACTAGGTGATCTCTAAGGCTCCCTCCAACCCAAACCATTCTATGATTCTGTGGTCTCCACAATTGCAGGTAAGATTTGATGATTAGGATTGACCTAGGCCACGTGTACTTCAGCAAGTAGTGTAGTGCAAGAAGAGAAGATAGGGAGAGGGAGAAATAGTGCTGAAAACTTGATGTTTACACTATACACGTTGGTCTCTCTCTCATCCCATTAGCAGCACACCAGATTTGATTTAGTTTCATCAGCAAGGGATCCAGCAGGTGCCTCTGAGACCACTCCGTGCTGAGAATCACAGCACAGAAAGTGGGGATGCCTGGGGGATGCATTTCAGAAGCACCCTCCCAATGCAAACAAAAACTCCGTTGTAGACACATCCTTAGGTTAACAACTTTTATGCACTTAAAATAGCTACCATGATACCTGTCCCTCAGTCAGAAGAATCCAGTATAAATGTGAGGTCTGAGAGAAAACCAAGAAGTCGATCTCATTTACACGTCTTAAATTTGAGAAACGCATAAGTTTTCACCTCACATTTTCAAAGGAAATAGGTGGAACAGTTACTCCTGTCTTTATGCTTATGGATAAGTAAAATATGTGGCTATTTGACTTGGGGCAGACAACCAGCATGAAAAAAAATTCTGCATTATAACAACTATTACAATTTTATTTAATGAGAAGTCTTGGGCAAGTTTAATAACAGATGGATCTCCTAGCTTAATGTAATGTAATAGAATATAAATGACCAATAAGTGTGTATTTAAATATCTCCTCTTGGGTGTATTTTAAATTGGCTATTTACATTCATTATGAGTTTAATTGCTACTGAATTTCATGAGGAATTTAATCTACTTTGCTATATATGAGAAAGAAGGATGACAGTTATGCAGGTGCAGCGCCATGCATAGTAGGTTGAGTGGCAGTGGAAGGACACCGCTGAGAAGTTGCCTGTGTAGAAGAACATCAGAAGGAAGTGCTGGATCAGCCAGCTTCTCACCCAGATCCTGGATGGAATCATCGTCAGAGTCCCATGGAGAAGCACTAACGTTTCAGGGATCAGATTTACTGCTCGACCCCATAAACGATGGCCCTGGCACAATTGTGGTTTGGAGGTGGGAATGAGCAGCTGGAGCAGAAATCACTTAAATCAGTGAGGAAATAAGTGAGCTAAGGAGTGGAGGGGTGGGAATGTCTCTTGCTGAGGCTGGAGCTTGCAAAGCAGCTAATTTAACAGTCACCTTGCATATCAAAGGGACCCACTGACTTTTGGAGCGCACAGAATAAATAATTGATACCTCCTGAAGGGGACTATTGGGTCTCAGCCGTCAAGCTGATGGGAATTAGCCTCATTGGAGGGGATGTCTGCAAGGCCAGACCACATGCAATTCTGATACTAAGTGATTTGGCTATGACATAATGCAGAAGTTAAAGACATGTCAATATTTTGTTATACCATTTTACTCTCTGCTCTTCATTAAACCCTTTCAGTGTCTGAAAAAAAAAAAAAATATCCTTTTTTCCCAGTTGCTGCTGCATTTGTTAGAGCCCTCTGTCCCAAGCAGCCTGGTTACCAGGCTTGGTCCCTGAGAAGGTCTCCTGATTTTCCTGCTGGAACAAAGCAGCTCTCCAGAAAGCATTTTTGCAGGCAAGACGAACCCAGCAAAGGTCATTTCCAGCTCCACTGTAAAGTTTCTTGGATGTTACAGTGCTTGAGAGTGAAAAGACTGAAATTCTTTTAAAAAATAAAGGCTTTTAAGGGGTACGATCCTGCAAATGACACCTCAGAAACAGCATGGATTCAGTGGCACCAACTGATTTGTAGGTAAGGCCATGTCTTTGGAGGGGAAGACTGGTCGTACAGCCGTTGTACAGGAAAGCTCGTATCACATAGGCTTCATTTATGTTCACTGGGGGCAAACGCTTCACCAAGAGAAAATCCCATGGCAAACTATTTGGCCAAAGTCAGTGCCTCGCTGCTCAATGTGGAGCCTAGATGAGGTATGTGAAAATGATCTGTGACCACAACACAAACTGCAGGGAACAGGGAAGGGGGTAAGTGAGGCTGGTCTACAAAACGGTTGCATATCTTGGCCTGAGTCTTCACTCCCACACTCTGGATCTACCCGCAAGCACCTCAGATTTAGATGAGAGATTTTGCCAGACACCCGAGCCAGGAGGAAAAGAGAGCCCAGTGGAAAGTAAATCTGCAGCCCTTTATCTTTATCAGCTACCTCTGCACCAGAAAAAGGAGACAAAATGAAGTTTTAATTTCTCAGGGACAGACTGTTAGGCCCAGGATCTTCTGAGTGCCACAGTGATGACTGCTGAGACCAAACCTCCTAGGTATACAGGGCAAAAGTGCCCTCCATCACTAGGTCAGGGGGCTGAAAGCACACAGCACCTCTTGCTCTCCTCTCACGGGTGCAAGCTCTCTGAATGCAGCCAGCTCCCAGCTATGGGCCCAGCCCTTTTTCCCCCTAAAAAATCATATCCCAGCTCACCAACTCCACTTGGGACTGCTCGAGAGTGTGCCCCAAAGCCTGGCCCTGCATGCCTTGCATGCCTCAAGCCCCCTGCAAACAGGGAAGGTGGCTCTAGGGAGGGGAATGAGGGTCAAGCCTAACCCATTAACTGCTAATGAACAAGCTGGCAAAGGATCAGGGTTGTGTTTTGGCTTCTTCCTGAGAGGGAGCCTAAGGTAACTAGATATGAAGACAAAGGTGACAAGGTCGTTCCTGCTTTTGCCGGCCCTGGGTGGCAGCTCTTTCCACTGGTGCTGGGTCACCACTTGGCTGACTGACTGGGGAGCCAGGCGATGCCACCGCATTTGCCTGATGTCAATCAGGGACAGGGCAAGGAAAGGCCATGTGCTCATTCACTCTGGCTCCCAAAGCCAGGCTGTGCTGCACATCACCTTCAGTAACATTTGGGTCATGCCTAAAGCTTTGGGAAGAGTTTGAAGAAGGTGATGTTTTGGAAATAGAGAGGTCTGCTTAAAAAACGGTACCATAGCCGGGACCTGAGTGTGCTTTGCAAGACGTAAACCCGTGGAAATTGCCACTTTGCAGTCTGTACTGCTTTCAAATTGTGGAGCTAAGGTCAGAGGTGGCATTAGCATTGATGTAGGTTACCTGATGTTATGTTGAGATTAAAAAAAAGTTAGTGAAATTGCCACTCATTAATGAACAAGACCATTTTAACAAAGTTTCTGGGAATCTAAATGCTGTCAGTGACTATATCCTCCCAAAACATGTCTGTATTGTTCCCTGTCCAGGTGAAGAATTTTTAAAAATAGGACACTGGGAGATAAAGTGACTTACCAAAAGTCATACAAAAAGTCCACTGCCTTGCTTTTGGCATTCAAGCCAGGTACGCGTGTTGGAAGAAGTCTCACCCCCCCATTCCTTCTGTTTTCTGAGATTAACTCCCCTAAAGACTGAGATCTCTCCCCTTATATCGCAGAGGGAGCCTTATCTGGGTACATGGGAGGTGCTAGAGACAGCTGACTCTCCTAAGACACTGCCCAAAACCCTTATAATGATATTACTTGCCATTCCCAACTGCCTGGCATTTCTGCCTGGCATCAGGATTTAGCCCGTGATGGAGCATGCTTGCATTTCATAATCTGCCTCTGAATTCTAACAATAATCCACCATAACCGCTGTAATAGACTCTTCAAATTAAAATGCTGTTTAACAGGAAAATGAAGTTCTAGAAATGTATTGCAAAATTAGAATTGCCCACAAAATAAAATAATTTTGACATGACATATCTGGCTGTAAATTCGCCTTGCAACAGAAATATTCATAATTACAGTAATTTGCAGCTCAGCCTCTTACTGTAGTTATATGATCCCGTAATTGCTGAGTTGTCTGCAAAGCGCCGGTTGTGCTAGCTAAACCAGTTCGCTGCTTTAAAAGGAACAGACTGTGAGCCAGCTCCAGTGCATCCTGAAGCCATGGAAAACTTCCCAGAGACTGCAGCGAGCAGCGGGATGGACCCTGAGCTGGAAGGGGGGACATCCAACCTCCTGAAGAACAATGTTTCTCTACCGTGCATTAGTGTGAAGTGGGAAATGCTGGGATGAAGACAGATATTGGTTGTAACTGTGTAAAACAGCCTCTACTATAAATCACTGCATCTCAACAGGGTAGTTCTGGGTTCATACAAATACAGATGGAAAATACTCTGGTCAACATCACGGATATACCTCTGACCGGTATTTAGGATACAAAGTGGCTGATTTCCTCAAACTGGGAGTTGAATGTTCACTTCCTAGGAGCCAGAATTAGGAGAAGTATAATCCAATAAATACTACTTCTGGCTTAAACAAACATACCCCCTCCAAAAGAATACTGAATATTTGGGCTCTGCTGTAACTGATGACCTTAGGAAGATAGTTGGTTTCTGCTGATGAAATGGCATAACCCATGGAGGTATGTTCTTAATAACACCAGCGAGCAAAGAACTTGTATAGGAAAGGAGAGCCTGAGGTTCAGGTCATTGATCCCAAGGCAACACCTGCATTTTAATGTTGTGCAAAACACAAAACCAGCCCTAAGATCCTCTGTTCCTAAACCCTGAGCCTTCAAAGCTGTCTTCCAGCCTGTCCTACCACGTTGCTTCCATGAACCTGTGTGGCAGAGTGGTTTATATTCAGCAGGAACAGAGACTGTACCACCTACAGAGCTACAGTTGACTCCTGGGATGTGGACGCTATGGATTTGCACTCCTCTAGATCGAGGTGCAACGACGTTTTCCACCTCCTAAGAAGTCCTCTTACAACCAAGCTGTCATAAACAAGCTGCACTGAGTGATCAGACAGTACATAATGTTGGTGGGACCATAAATAACAGATAGTTTGGTGTTTTTGTTACAGCAAATGAAAAATAGCTGTTTTTTGAATAATGAATGGTACTGTTTAAGCTATTTTTCTTCCGGTGTAGAAAATAAATATTATGCTCCATCTCAAATTTCATGACACTAGACAGAAAAAGAGGGACTTGCAACAGATACGTTTCTATATTTACCCCGATGTTATAGCCATGCTTCTTCAGTTATCTTTATTGGGCATGGTGTTTGAATGATAACTCCTCTATTATCTAATGTATTTCGGTGATGATCACCCACTTAGGAAGAGCTCATTGCAGCCAACAGCATGAGCTTCCTTCAATAAAATTCTGTGACCAAGGTTGGCCAAGTACCAACCTAATTCAGCTAAGAGGCAGACGCAGCAGGAACTTTCTGCTGTGCCTGGGGAAGAAGCAATAACAAGCTAATTTATCTAAGAGCTTAGGAGAGTAAAAAGGCGCAGTGTCACAACGCCTCTTAGCAGCCTGGATCCTGCTGCTGGTGGGATGCCTGCTTGGAAATGCCCCTGTCCATCCAGGCTCATACGTTACAGCATTCCATTATGTTCACTGTAACTTAATACCTCCTACAGCGAGCAGGCTCCAAGCACATAAAAACGCTACCAGCTTTCATGGACTCCTTGCTATAATGAATCCTCAGCAGCACACCACAGTATTTTACACCACGGGTTTTATGCCAGTTGGTTGGAAACACTGGTGTTATTAGAAAAATAAAATATGGCCATTTAGCCTGTGCAAAGCCTCTCAAAAGACTATTTCAGTACATGACCTCTGGAAGGAGAGTTCAGATGCACATGCTGCACATTTTCCTGTGCAGCGGGCCAAGCAGGGAAGCTGCCAGTCAGGCTTTGCCTGATACCTTTTGGAAGTCTGTTCCTCCTCCTGACCCTGTCCCACCAGGCTCTTCTCATCACTTGTGTTTAACTAGGTTTTCTGTCAACGCAGTTTCAACAAAGTTGCACAGCACTGACCTTCCTGTCCAAGGAGGAGTCCAATCTCAGAAGCCAAGACAGTTTGACCTGGGATTTGGGGTTGCTCATACCCCTGCTGCAATACACCCCCTTTCTCACTGATCTGCACCTGGAGCTGCTTGCCCTTCTCCCCCATCATTCCCAGCAAGCCCTCACCTCCTCCCCATCAGCCCCAGGGATCTAGTCTGGGATGCTGCAGGTGGGGAGAAGGAAGATGAGGTGAGATTGTGGTTGCTGCCATGCAAGCTGAAATGGGAGCTGCAGGGACAACTCCTGCTGCTGGAAGGGCCAGCTCCATCCCAGTGATGTTGTCCTCCACATCCCAATGGCAGCTCCAGCCAGCCAGCCTATGCTGTCAGCCTACAGCAGGCATTGTGCTGCTTTCCTTTTAAGTGACAGGCCAGGAGGAAGGGATCTGCAAGCTCTCTTCAGTCTTCTAGCCATCTTCAACCTGCAAGCCCTTGGACAAATGCCTGTGAATAAGCCCACACAATGTCTCTTCTGGAAGTAATGGATCACAGGACAGGAATATGGGGCCCCAGAGCTACAAGCTGCAGCAAGCAAAATCTCCCCTTCCTGCATGCACACCACCCCAAACTAAATATTGATGCCACCAGCGATCAGAGCTGCAGGTAAGCTAATGGACCAGCAGCAAAAAGTGCGCCACCACCACCCTAACAGAGACAGCTTTCAGACTGGGACTTGATTCAGTTCTACCTCTATTCTCCAGTTTTTTCTTTTTAGGTAGGTCTTTTGGGTGGCAGGAATCCAAGTGCTTCTTTTAGGATGGATCCTCCATCCTCTGCCCCATCTCTTCTTTATTTTGTAACATCCACTCTACCTGCAGTTTTTAACTGCAAGTACTCTTCTCCCACCTGAAGAGCTGTCAGTACAGATTCGTGGTGCACAGCACAGCAGTTCCTACACAGGGGGACACTGGTGCCTACAGAGGCGGAGCCCACAAACAGGCTCTGCAATGGGTCCCACGATGACCTGCTTCACATGACATCAAGGATCCATCTTCTCAGCAGTTTTCTCGGCTGTATTCCAAATCCTGGGTCAAGTTTACACTTCTCCATGGACAACCAGCAATCATTGCATTAAGTTATCATATCATCTATTTTTTTTCCCCTGTCTTAAAAAAAAAAAAAATTAAAAAAGAAGAAAAGCTGCATGACAAGAGGGTTATTACATCAATAAGAAAAGCAATGAAAACACTGACTTTATGGAGTCTCCTGCCCTGGGCTGTATGTTTTGTAAAGCACTTTTTCAGTCAGTGCCAGGCTGGGATTAGAAAGTGTGATAACCAGATGCAGATAATCTGCATGTACAACAAGATGAATAGCTGGACAGTGCAAATTGCATTGATTTTTGTCATACTTAATGAAGGTTGTTATTCTGACCTTAACGCTTCCTTAACTTTCAAAGCAGTGCGTGCTGGTTTAGCTCGATGGCTTCCTGGCCCCATACTGCTCCTGTTCAAGACAACAGGAATTTTATCATTGATTTCAAAGGGAACAAGCTCAGACCAATGGTGTCAACAGCAATTGCACCATAAAGCTATTCTCTCAGAAAAAAAAAAAAAGGGCTACCTTATCAGGTTACTCCTGACCACAAAGTACCACAGTATGTGTGATGGCACCAAATATTTGCCATGTGACATCATTCAGCCCTGCACACCTCCTCAGCGTTTTCAGAGCTAGTGTGGCAGGCAGTGGATGCACAGCTGGGCTCGTTTTCAGGTGTCCGTTTCCTCTAGATTGAAGCCAAAGTCCAGATCTGTTGGCAATGACTCTGTAAAATGTCGGGAAAGCTTATGCGTCCGTGGCCAAAGGTAAATTGAGTCATTCTTTTTAATGAAACGTTCCTTAATTGCTTTTATTCCTCTGAATAGAACAGTAAATAGAATATACATTTCATAAAGAGATTATAGAAAAGAAGAGCTGCCAATATAATTAGAGAATCTCGCAAATGCTAAACCTGAAATTGCCTTTTGTTTGCTGCTTTACAGCGCATCTTTCTTCGTGCTTTCTATAGCTGACAGAACAGCGTTTGTTTAAAAAAATATGTGACAGAAAATGCCATGGGAAAAAATGTATTGTTAAATCTCAGCCAACCCGCGGGAAGACTCAAGCCAGGACTGTCAACACATACAATCCCAATTCAATGTCTGTTCTTTGCAGCAAAAGAAGGCAGTGCGGAACTAAGCAGAAATTAATTAGAGGACTGAAAGGGAAGAACAGAAAGAATTTTATTTCTTTCTAATCCCGAACCAAATCCAGTTGGCAAATACCTGTCTACTGTACAGGGATGTGGATTCACTTTGTAGTCCCTACCTCGGGAAAGCTATAAACTCCTTTACAGTGAAATTACCATTTTTTTTGAAGTCACAAACAAAACTCCTACTGATTCCAGTGGAGCCAGGCTTTCATTTGATAAACATACCTTGTGCTATTTCAGTACTTCACGAAAACACTATTAGTTGTTTTTTGTTTTTTCTTTCTTTTCTCAAAATCATGCATTTCTTGGTCTTCCTATTTCAGGTAACTCACCTGTGAACATAAACACCGTGAACATACAGAGTAATGATATATATTTCTCAGTGTGGTGGGATGTCATTTTACCATGTGTCCCTCTAGAGACGTGAGATAAGCCAGGTAAAAGACTCCTGTGCACCTCTCCTGTTGTAAAGCTCTTAAACTGACTTTTTTGATAGGAAATGTGCCTTGGGACTGCTCAGGTGCTCAGGGTTTGAAAGTACCCACTGGCTCTGCCTGCAAATGTTGGCTTGGTTCCACCAGAGGGAAAAAAAAAAAGATTGTGCCACGCCCCATCAGATTCACCCAAATCCCTTTTGGACACTTTGGACACTCTCCAAATGGAAGCAGCTAGTTTTATTACAGCTAAGGCAAGGGTTTCCACCTTTGATTATGAGTTGGAAACATTGCCATGGAAGCAAAGCATTAAAAAAACCCAACACCCAGGAACTTGAACTGTGTTTTAAGTTTAAGCCTATGCCCAAGCTGTCACTTGAATTTTCTCTGAAGCACGGTGTTAACCACAAGTGATTCTGTTTAGCTTGGTACCCCAATCTTCCCAGACTGCCATTGCACCCACCAGTGTCAGTGTTTCACTCTATGCCCTTAGAGTTTGGAGGGCCCTAAGGTACACCGCACTACTTTTGCAAGCCCTTAAGTATGCTTTAAAAGTGGCGTGGATGTGCTCCAGCATGAGCCTGCCCTTCCCAGATGGCATGACTTGCACAGGGAACTTCTGATAGCGTCACAGCAATGTACACATTGCTTATCACACAAAGAATTACATGCAGAGCGTTTTGACAACCTCTGGATTTGTGGGAGAATAGCGCTGGCCTTCCACAGAGACGTTACAGTGCTACGGTAGGTTTTGGTCTTGGCGTGTCACCTCCCCACCTACCTTACGTCAGTGTTATAAAGTCATCATCACATATGCTTTTGTATTAGTAACGGCAATACAGCCACCCTCCACGGCTGCTGCAGGGCTAGGAGAGCCTGGCTCCCTGCAGCTGCATACCTCCCAGCTGCATCTGAGAAATTTGGGAGAGCTATGACTGCAAGGTTTCTATGCAATATCCTTAGTTGCTCTCTCTTTCTCTTACAGTCTTCTCTCCATCCTCATGTCATATCAGGAGTGAAAGTTACATGATAACCTTTCTCCCCTACTTGCACTAAGCTTGTACAAACTAAAGGTGTTTGAGACCTCTGTCTTTTGGTCAAATATGGTAGAAATAACATTAGAATCACAGAATCATTCAGATTGGAAAAGACCCTTGGGATCATCGAGTCAACCATCAATCCCACTCTACAAAGTTCTCCCCTATACCATATCCCCCAACACCACATCTAAACAACTCCAAAACACATTCAGGGATGGTGACTCAGCCACCTCTCTGGGCAGCCTATTCCAGTGTTCGACCACTCTTTATGTGAAAAATTCCTTCCTAAAGTTCAGTCTAAATCTACCCTGTCTCACCTTGAAGCCATTCCCTCTTTTCTATCACTAATTACCTGTGAGAAGAGACCAGCACCAACCTCTCTACAATGTCCTTTCAAGTAGTTGTAGAATGTG
>VXBW01004678.1:106812-122377 GCA_013400375.1 Thinocorus orbignyianus
TGATGACACTCAAGATGATCTGCTCCATGACCTTCCCTGGTATCAAGGTCATGTCATCCAGAAATAATTAGAATCATAGGATTGTCTAGTTTGGAAGGGACCATTCAGATCACCAAGTCCAACCATCCACGTAACACTGAGAAGCACTGTCACCAAACCACGTCCCTAAGAACTACCTGTACCTGCCTTTTAAATACCTCCAGGAATGACGATCCTACCACTTCCCTGGGCAGACTGTTCCAATACTTGATAACCCTTTTGGTGTAAAAATTTTTCCTAATACCCAACTTGAGGCCATTTTCTCTTGTCCTATCACTGTTACTTGGAAGAAGAGACCCAGCCTCACCTCCCTACAAGCTCCTTTCAAGTAGTTATAGAGAGCAATAAGGTCTCCCCTCAGCCTCCTTTTCTCCAGGAACAATCCCAGTTCCCTCAGCTGCTCCTCATAAGACTTACGCTTCAGACCCCTCACCAGCTTCATTGCCCAAACTGCCTGGGTTTAGAGAAAAAAAATGGGAAAAATATGCATTCACAAAACCCAACTACCCAAGTTTCAAATCTTTGGGAAACTAGGTTAAAAAAAAGTAATACATTAGATGTAGGGCTTTCACTTTCTACTATGTGGCTGAACAATAGGAGTAAAATGGTGACAGAACTTTATTTATAGACACAGTGCTAGGACAGTGCTGCTGGGCTCCTCGCTGGCAGGGGCACTTCTGCTCTGTAGAAAAAGCCTTTCATCAGTAGGAAGCCAATCTTCACCGGTTCCCTATGGTAAGATTTGTTAGCTACAGGACATAGTGGAAACACAGGATTAAACACTGTTGCCACCAAAATCTGGGTATAGTCATAGCCACCTTATTAGCCCCCTGAAGCTATTCAACTGCCCTTCTGAAAGATGGGGTTGTGCACAAGGCAGAACAGAGTACTGCTGAGATATGATCTCTTTAGACCGGCTGAGGAAGAGGTTCTACGATGTCTGGCACCCCCACAAAACTGAATATCCTGGGGATATGATGTCCACACCCTCTCTTAATGCTGTCTTTTCCACTGCCTTCTAAAGTGAGCTGGTAGCCTACACTGCTGCCTTTGAACAAGCAGAATCCCTCACTCTGCACAGAATAGGGTTTTGGGTTTTTGGTTTGGGTGTTTTTTCTTCTAAATATGTACTTTTTTGTCCACCACCAATTTAACAGCTGATAGTGTGGCTTTGTAACAAATGACTGGCTCAAAGAATACACAAAGAAATAACAACAGAGCAGAGAGACTCTAAGTCCTGTAAGACTCTTGTGGAAATCTCTCCCAAAGTAGGTCAATGCATTTCAGCGTCAGTTTTAGCAAAACGGCTGGAAGATTCCTGAGACAGGTAAAAAATCTGAATTTTGCTGTATCTGTTGCTGTCTTTGCAGTCTGCTTGGACATATTAAAAGAAGTGGTTAAATATATACTGAAACAATTATTATGGCAACTGAGACAATAGCAGTCATGTTGAGAAGAGAAGCAACATGTTCATATGATTATGCAAAGCTCTAAATGATTCCTTCAGTAGACTGCAAATGTTTCTGATTTAATCCCAGACGCTTCTCATACTTATTATAATTTTCAGCCTTAAGAATTAACAAATTATGAGAACTTTCAAAGCCCCACAAGAAGACTCATCATCATAGAAAAAATTGGTTTACCTGGGATTTCCTCAAACAGCAGGAGAACAAATAGAAAGTTTTGGGGAAGTTCAGTGAAAGATGTGCCAATCCAAATCTTGGTCTGTATCTAGAAGCCATAGCATTTTCTGCATCCTAAATATATTTTAATAAAATCCTGTTATGCTAACATACCATGCAAATTCTTTAGTGCCCTAATATCTTTCTCTCAAACCCGTATGTTTTCTACAAGATTCCCAAATCTACTTCTCCCTTCCCAGCCTCCTATAGCTAAATTTAATTCCTGTTTTTTCAGCTTTGCTAAACAGCTACAACTGATAGCCAATTCGAATTTTTGAGCTGCGTTTTCAGCCAAAGAGCTGGGTTTAGGGCTCTGGAATGTAAAAACTCACGCAGGGCATTTGTATCACATGTGATTGCAAGCCTTTCCTATAAATAGCTGGGGCAGGAGTGCACCTGTGCTTTTTCCTCCCAGCATTCTGATGGATAGCTCTGTTGGCATCTCTGCAATAGAGACTACACTAAATTCAAAAAAGAGGCTGAGTCAGTCCTTAGTAATGGAAAGCGTCCAAATTCTCCTTGGCTTTGATTCTAAGAGAGAAAGACATAATTTTCTTGTCTCCTTCCAGATTAAACTCCATTCCATTTTCTGCTGCCCTCAATGTGCACTCCTGAAAATCCCACAGATGCATTAACATTCAGTCAATGAGATATTTCTAGCAGCTAGACTACTATAATGTTTAGGTTCTTCTGTAGTTGCAAGGCCTTCATTTTAGCCTGCCCTTACAATGCATAAATTGCCTTTAATTTTGACAGCCCTGAACAATACCATCTTGACAGCCTGTAATGTCTTGTATCCTTGCTAGTTGTACCATCCTGTCTTTAAGGCTGCCACTTTGATCTTCTGCTGTTTCCTGACAGAGTTTTGTTGTTGATTTTTCTTCTTTTTAAAAAAAAAAAATCATAATCACCATCCCAGTCACAAGGAACCTGGACTTTAATGAGTCCTCACGGAAATTCACGAGGACTTTTTTTCCTTTTCAGCACAGATTGTTTGGAAATCGCTCAGAATGCAGGTGAAAAACAAATGTTCACATATTTTTTTCTTCCCCTGGTGCATGATAAATAACGCAGGCACAGCTGGTAGCGTATCATCAATTCAATGTTCACGCATTGGGGGAGTGGTGTGAAGGGAAGGATGGTATGTGAGGGGAAGCAAGAGAAGCAGGTTCAGACTGTGAACATAAACTATATCTACTAAAGAGACCAGATGCGAACCAGATAACATTTTTGACCTCTTAAACTCTCCTCTTGAAGATTTCATGCTGCAGAAAGTACACACTATTTTCTCACTGCCTGCAACCTTTGGTTCAACTGCCTGCAGGATCAGGAAGATTTGCTGCCTAAGTTTACAGCGGGCCACGTTTTCAAGATTTTCTTTGCAACTTCAAAGGGCAGGAGGGTACTTCAGGCTGGAAACGGACAACAACAACAACAACAGCAGAAGCTCTAGACTGTGCAGGGTGCTGGCCCTGTTTGGGTGCAGGCCGCTCTGACATACTGAGACATCCGTGACCTGACCTTGTTAGAGCACCTTCCATATGCTAACATATGCATTAGCCCGAGCTCAGGACAGACTCATCAACCAAGAATTTACTCCATCACTCAAGTGGTTTTAACTGTCAGTGTTGAGCTTCGGATTGCTACACCATTGAGAGTCCCCAAGCTGGTTTAGTGGTAGCTCATGAACACCCGTGCACGCCCACAGATGCAGATCATCTGCTACACTATCTGGTCAAATGTGTTCAAAAAACATGTGTTAGTTCTCAGTGGCCTTTTTTCTGCTTAAAATTCAGTACAATTTAAGTAATTCTAGGGGCCTGACCAAACAAAAAGCTCTTAAGGGCCGGGCTGACTGAGAAATTACCTTGAACTACTCTGTTCTGATGAGACCTCACCTGGAGTACTGCTTCCAGCTTTGGAGTCCTCAACAGGAAGGACATGGACCTGTTGGAACAGGTCCAGAGGAGGTCCACAAAGATGATCAGAAGGCTGGATGGGGCTTTGAGCCACCCAGTCTAGTGGGAGGTGCCCCTGCCCATGGCAGCAGGGCTGGAACTCGATGACCTTTAAGCTCCCTTCCAACTCTAACCATTAAACCACGTCAAAACAGCCAAGACTGGTGACAGAGCTCACCTTGCCAGGTTTGACAAGTTTGTTCACCATATTTTTAGCCTGATTTCCTTAGGAAAGTTTGTGACAGCAGCCTGTATGCAGACACACGTACATGCACAAATGTGTGTGTAAATTTGTCTGTGAGTTCCCCTTTCCATCACTGTCCACCACCTACTAATAACTCTGAAGCTCTCAGCCGCTTCCAGCCAAATCTGACAGCACGGCAGAGATTTCTAACATGCTTATTTCCTATGGGTCTGTATAAATAGGCAGTTAGTTAATGGATAAAAGCTCCATTAGTGTATCAGTGGTCCCAAAGAAAAGGTCATAGCCCTAATAGATAACTAAGACTGTGGCTACACTCCTACATTAAATTTTCCAAGACCACCTTCTGCCATGAAGTGCAGCAGGCAGTGAACTCAAGCCATGTATTATTAAATTCTCTTGCCCTCCAAAACAAGGTGGCCAAATGCAAAAACTACCTGCTGGAAATGGCCTCAAACCAGGACACCTAAGCTTGCTCCCAGACCGTGTTCAGGAGCTGTTTGGGAGACTGCTAGTGGGAACAAGCCAGCACTGCGCCCATTTGGACAATTTGACAGTTCAGAGGATCGAATCGAAATGGCCAGGAATGTCCCCTGGGAGTGTTTGTTTTAGTATAGTCACTGGTAGAGAAACTCCAGAGGAAAGGGGTTAGGAGTGCCCCATCTATAGGAAAAGCTTGGATCAAGGTAGGTACCTTTTAAGACAATGGTGAATCCAAGTACGAAGTGCAAAGCCCCTGGAAATAGGCCTCATTAAATCTGTTGCCGACAGAACGACTTGTTTAGATGATGGCACCTTATTTAGAATTCACTCCTACCAGGCAACCCATTTCAGATATAATATAGCAACTCTCAGCCCTGGATGCCAGATGCATGAGTTGGCTTCTTTAGAATTCATATAGCTGCTCATATTTTGTTCTTCAGTTCATTTGTATTAGCTGCCACTGTGTTCAGGTTTTTAAGACACTGTTACTATGTGCACCTTTATTGCTTAACACGTGAATCAGATGATTTACCTTATTTGCTATTAGTGGTTCAGACCATGACCTCCAGAGCTAAAGCATGAAGACGTTAAAATCTTAGACTATGAAGTCTGTTAACCAGCAGCTGCAAAGTCTCATCTTCCACAGCACAGAGAGACAGAGGACAAATACTGGGTATCTGGATACTGGATATCTGCCTCCTGAAAGAATAAACAGCTGAAAATTGTAGCAATGCTGAGAAGAAGATTAAGAATCTGAGAAGCTGGAAACTTGAATGCCCAGGAGGATACTGAAAATTGCAAGCTGTAGGCTCCATCTCTTGGGTACCAGAGAACCAAGTCGGGCATTCCTGCTGCAATACTACTAACATCTCCTGCTCGTATTTCAGTAGCACTTTGTGACCCTAATCCAAATTTTGAGCCACGCAAATGAAAAACAAATACATGCGCACTGTGAGTCTATGATGTGCATACGCTCTTTCCAAGAAGTGAGACTCCTGTGAAGGAAACTCTCTTTGCACGCTTTCCTCTTTGTCACAAATACACTTGTTCCACGAACAACAGCAAAAATGAAACTCGGTCGCCTACAGGCTTTTGTCCCCTGTACAGCGCAAGCTTCTGTCCTTCCCACTTGATCAACACTTTCCTCTTTACCAGAACGTCTCCCTTCTTCAAGCCCCTGGGGAGGATCATGCAGTGGCTGGCCAGAGCCCGCAGGCTGGACTGGGATGCTGTGACCACTGCCGCCCCGAATGGCCGTGGGGATGCCTGTTGTCCCAGGAGAATGGTGTGGTAGGACTTTGTCCTCTCCCAAGCTGGTGAAATGCACGAACTTTAGGGCTCGCATACCTTTGTGATCTCTATCCCAGCCTGAAATCAACCAACAGGTTCAAAGTTATTAAAGAGAAGCTGACAGACAAGCAGACGGACAGCCAGGCAGAACAGTTGTGTAAGCTTTGTTTCCTTAGGAAAGCAGGCTAAAAAAAGAAACAAAATGCAGTATTCACTCATCATTGTCTACAAAAACACTGAAATCAGCTATTTAACACTTTGTAACGAGCGTAATGGCTCAGCAGAGTTATTTATTCTGCTTGAAAAACCTGTTTCTAGGCCTCAGAGGATTAGCTGAGAAGCAGCATAACCTCTCTGTGACCCTACCGGAGAAGAAGCTGGTCTAACTGGAAGTCTGAAAGCAGCATTTTGAAAGTGGTGGCAGCTAAGCATAGATGTGCGAGAGCTGATCTAAGCTAAGGGGAAGTTTTACAGAGAAAGAAAATAATCTAAGCATCAGAAAAGATGAGACAAGTTAACAAGGAAGAGTTAGAAAAAATGGAGAAGTGAAAAGTAGGATAGAATATAAATGAAAAAAACCCAACAAAATCAGCACAGCAACAAATGCATTTCAGTGTGCTGAGGAACACAGGATATAATTTAAATGACAGGTTAAAGGTATGTTAGCACACTTGATAAAAGCTGAACAATTGAGAAATCCGTAAAATACAGATTTGGTCTTCCTGAACACTTTCAATGAAGAGGAGGCATCATTGCCTCCCAACACAGCAGATGCCAGAGCAAGGAAGAGCAGGCAAGGTTTACAACAGCCAGGGCTGAACCCACAAATCTGGTTTAATCTACCTACCAGTGTTTGGTTTGGAAGTCACACTGATGTGGACCGTAGCAAGCTGTTCAGTTTTGTGAGAAGGAAGGCAAGAAACGCTGGAAGGAACTATTCGCTGCTCAGGTCGGGCCAAACCTGGCTCAGAGCACCCTCTGCTAATGGTATCTGACAGCAGAGGGATGCAGAAGTGTCAATTAGCAGACACTGAAAGCACCACCAAGCTTCAGTTAGGGAAAGAAAATACAATTATATATATTTATATGTAACACAATGTATATATATTCATGTATAAAACCACATAGATACATATTTCCATATGTGTATATATATTTATATACATACATACATTTATCTACAGAAAGAATGTGATTTTATTCCCCAGCATAATGTTGGGGAATAAAATCACATTTGTTCCTGCACTGGATAATCAGCTGTCACATTAATCCTGGTATCAGGTAAGAGCCTTAAATTATAGATCATTGTCCTTTGCCAGATAAGAGTATAGTATATATTAATGGTAGGAATAATCTTACAGATCATACGAGCCCTCTCTGGATCACTCTCTACAGGCAATTCTTTAGTATTTTATCCTGGCTGAATTTAAGTGTCCCTGACATTGATTTTCTATCACTTTCTCATGGGCTGTATTTCACTGTTAGTATCCAATGTATCACCAGAAATGTTTGTTCTGCTGTTCAGTCTAGATATTCTTATGCTGCTGGCTCACGTACCTCCCACCTTACTCTAGGTCCCTCCCAAGAGACACACACTCTAATAGACACAATAATTACCCTGGGCTCTCCATGCAGTCAGTGGAGAGGAATGAGCAGCTCCAGAGGATGCAGAGGTTTTAGGTGAAGGTTCCTGCTCTCTGCAAGAAGTTCTACAGCAACACTTCCAATTCAGGTATGTCATGGGGGGTGACCTGAATCTGGGTCTGAAATATCATTCCCCTCCTTTAAACAGTCAGAGAATATTATCTTGTGATTTAAGGCCTCAACCCGTAGACACTTGCAAATTAAATGTACGTTATGACTGAAACTCCAGCTCTTTCCAACATCACTTTTGCTGCATTTCTTTGGACTATTTCCAGTTCTCCAAGACACTTCTAGTATCACATAGTCCTTAAAGTATTACAATTCCTAGGGTATACCAGTAACAGCGTCTTTACAAATGTCACCAAACATTAAAAATGTTACTTTGCATCCATTTTATATTCCAAAATCACATCTAATTTAGTGTTTACTAAGTGTGTGAACTAAGAAAATGATTTTTTTTCTGGAAATACTAAGTTCATGTGTTATTTCCTGGATCTGTCTGGTTTCCACATCATCTCTCACCTTAATGTCTGTGAATTTCATTTGTATCATATTAACTTCTACCTCTAAGCACGAAATAAAAAACTACCATCTCCTGCAGCTCATGCCAACAGGAAGATAGCTGTTGGAAGTCCTCTCACCAAGGATTCATAGAATCTTAGAACGGTTAGAGTTGGAATGGAACTTAAAGATTGTCAAGTCCCGTGGGCTGGGATACCTCCCAGTAGCCCAAGTTGCTCAAAGCCCCATCCAGCCTGGCCTTGAACACTCCAGGCATGGGGCATCCACAGCTTCTCCGGGCAACCTGTTCCAGTGCCTCACCACCCTCACAGGAAAGAATTTCTTCCTGATACCTAATCTAAATCTCCCCTCTTTCAGTTTGAAACCAGTATTCCTCATACTACCGCTACACTCCCTGACAAACGTCCCTCCCTATCTCCCCTGTAGGCCCCCCTTAGGTACTGGAAGGCTGCTATAAGGTCTCCCTTGGGCTTTCTCTTCTCCAGGCTGAACAGCCCCAACTCTCTCAGCTTATCTTCACAGGAGAAGTGTTCCAGTCTCGAGATCATCTTTGTGGCCCCCTGCTGGACTCACTCCAACAGGTCCATGTCCTTCCTGCGCTGAGGACTCCAGAGCTGGACACAGTACTCCCTGCTGACCATCCTCACTACCTGCTGAGAAGACACCTGTCAATTTGAGAGCAAGTGCCCTGGATGTTCCTAAGCTGAATTTAGCAATACACATTGACCATCATTTGTCTCTTGCTTCCTACAGATGGTTCAAAAGAGACAACCATGTCATTGGGGAGACCCCGGGCACGGGGTATTGGGAAGCAAGTCCCTCACTTATGGTGTCACCATGTTTTGTCTTGCAGGATGGACACACTGCCACACTACCCCTTACTCAAGCAGGATGAGCACCTTGGTCTGAGTCATTGTTTTGACACCGTTTCTGCCTTTCCTCATCTATTATCTAACAATTCACTTGGCAGCGAGATGTGGCAAATAACCCTGACGGTTTTTCAACTCTCATCAGTGCTTCCATGTCGAATGACTAATAAAGGTAGTGAGACCAAGCAAAAATAAAGCACTTTCTCATTAATAGAAACACGCTTTTTTGTTTGATGCCCTGTTTAAAATGGGCAATTTTCTACTCTCTTACTAACAACAGTTAAAATGCCTTAATGAGTAGTAAAACTGGACACGTGGTAATGTGGCTTGATCCTAAAGCGGTGAACTATTGCAGGGCTGGCTTTTAAGCTAAGACAGAAAGCTCCTGTCAGACAAAAAGTCAGCTTTTTTTCAAAAAATATTGGAGAATACCTGGTCTGGTGGCATGTGGAGTAACTTTTTTCTTGATAAGGACTCAATGCTCTTACCAACTAAAGGTCAACATAATCCTAAAGCTCCGTAAGACCACACCCTAGCACATACCTCATCTTTTTGTCTGCTGAGCCAACAAATATTTACACATTTAATGTTACGTTTTTAGGGGTTCAGTGACCAAAAGTTAACAGTCAAAGAGCTATTCACATGACTGAAGTTAAGTCTCTAACTATGTGTTTGAACTGTCAGGACTTTGTACATCTTTTGTTCTCCTGAAATTGATAAAGGCATTTTTTTTCTGCTGCTTGAGTTGCAAATCCCAAACTTGTTTCCCACTGAATTTTGTCACAAGGACATTTAATTTGACTTTTCAGAGCTTGTCAGCGTATGTGTGCAGAAGCAAAGGTTTCACACACAGTAATTCAAAATATAGAGATAATCAAAGAGCAGATGCTTGAAAAATATATTATACAGTAGGGAAACAAACCAAAGACCTCACAGAAACAGAGGAATTATTATTACTGGGAATAAGTTAGTGTGTCCTTTAGCAGAGATATAATACAGTACACGTGATTTTAATTATTGGAGTTATGGAAAAACATACCAACTGACTACTCATAAAAATTGTGTTTGCTTCTGCTGCGCTCATGACCAGCCTGTGCTTGCTCTCAGTAAGCAGTTCAGTCACACTATGGCTAACGCATATAAAAACCAAAGTTTAAGTTTGCTCAAGTACTGTCCAATAGAAAATTCTGGAGTTGCACAAACAAATATTTGCTTCCATAGAATATGTTTTAGGTGGGAAGAAATACTGTTGACACAGTTGAAAGGGAGATGAAAATTAGATACGCAAGATTCAGACAATTAAATGAATTCAGGAAGGATTTCTCTGTATCCTTCACAACTAGCACAGCCTATCTGCCTCGAGTTACTATGTAATAATATAATGAAAAAAAAATGTCACTGTAATAAATGCTAACTCACTACATATTCTGCTTTTCCACATACTTCTGCATCAAACAAGCCTGTTGGTTCATGGGGGCGTGGAAATTCAAAAATCCCTCTCTTTATTCCTAGCCTGAGATTTTAAAGACTTGTGCCTCATCACAACAGACACATTGCACCCTTGATCATTCAAGAAAATCACACATAAATTGCAGAACTTTTAGACATCATGGAACGTGACGTCCCTAGTATAGTCAGGGGACACAAAGTGCATTCTTAAACAAAGCATCTTAAGTGCTTTCCTCTATCAGGGTTAGGATCGGTCAAAGGAAAACAATTCCACACAATCTTTGTGACTGAGAACTACAAACTAAGAGCTCACATTTCCAACACTATTAAATAGTCCTGTGCAAATGTTTATAATTAATTCATAAAAACTAAAACTAACCTAAAACCCAGTTGACTTGCTCCTTTGCTCACAGATTTTCCAGAGGTAAAAAAAGGAGGGTCTATTTAATGACTGAATCATTTCTCAATGATTTGATCATTTATTTCATTTGATCTTCAGCTTAATTATATATACTACTTTGCTGACTAATTAAAGATCAAACAGTTAACAATCCAAGACCTGCACTCTACAAACACTTAATTATGGAACTGCATCCATTACAGCTGTTTTCCAGAACTTGTCGCTACATTAAGATGCAGTTTCATCAGTTGACTACAAACGCAAGTGAAAATGGAGAAATAAAGGGGAGCAAGATGATAACAGTGATAAAATCATGGTGGTGTTTTCGCTGGTAACTCATCAGTCAGAGGCTGGATAATCCTCTCTCCTATAAGAGAGTGCACGCAGTCTCTACGCCTATAGATGATGATAAAATCTTCTAGGAGTCTCTCATAAAATCTGAATTTGAATGCAATCCCCATTACAACAACAAAAGACTACCTACTTGGCCACATTCCCCAATTGCAGGTATAATAACTAATTTAAAACAACTTTTCCAGATGATCTAGAAAGATACAGTTTTGAGTACTGGAGCATTGGAGTAGACCCGACTGATTTTTTTTTTAAAGATCGCTAGAATTGTCTATTTCTGCAAGCATTTGTTTTATAAAATCTTGTGAGAAAACTCCCCCTTCCAAAAAGTTCAATGTTATTTCACAAGAATTAAAATAAGGACTGAAAAATGTCTCAGTAGGCGTTTTGGAATCAGTCAGTAAACCCAATCACCCAACTAACCAGCCAAATAAAAACAAAACAAGAAAGGAAGATCAAGACTTGACTTGAACTTTCTAAGAAAATGCAGAAGCAGAACTACAACTCTTTCAGAGCTGAAAGGTGAGAATTTTCTGGATTACTGCTCTGAGAAGGAAGAAAAAAATCACATATACCTTTGCAAATCATCTTAGAGACTACAGTCAGCAATATCAATGAACACAGAAAAGCTTTCTGTCTAGACTAACAGTGGGAGCTTCATATCATAAAGAATTCTTTTCATTAAAGTGTTTAAAAAATATTAATGAAGGATTCACATGGGATTTAAAACACACCAAGCTGACTTGCCACGATTCTGACCGTCTTGACTAAAAAACTCATAGTATTCCTGTTTGTTGACTTTATAATTACTCTGCAGAAAGACATAAACTACCACATACACTAGGGTGAAAGGATACAACTGTGTCACATAGTAAAGAAGCCAAAGAAAGAAAATACTAAAATACTGTTTCTTCTGGTATCCTTAGAGAATCTGTGGTGGCAATGAGGCTCGTCTGAAGAAATATTACCTATATGGGAGACAGATCTCAAATATTTGCACTGCGAAGATCTTGTTCTCTGCACTAACCCGCATGATAAGATCTGAAGGTTGAAATAAAAGAGTTCTGGACACTCACATTCCCTACCTGGCAGCAAGGGCTGCTGCATCAAGCCCATCTGTGCGTGCTCATTCGGGAAGCGTGGATGTAGGAGATGCAATCCAAGGGGATTCCTCTGCAACTAGCAACCCTCCAGCAGCCTTCAGTCTCCAGCTGAGGTAATGATGGGACTGTGGGACCAGTCTGCCCTGCAGCTGAGTAGTGACCAGGGTGAACAAGGTGCTGGATCCAGCCAGTGATGACAAAAGCACTCTGGTTCCAGCTAGACAATTGATAAAGTTTATTAAAAAACAGCAGGGGGACTTGGTTGGAATGACTATGGAGTAATTTCACTTTCTGTCCGTAAGTGAAGGTGGTCAGTTCTGTTGTGGCTGCATTTTGAGATATTTGGTGGTTTGCAAATGAGGTATATGATGAAATTTCTTTTCCCACTTTGAACAACTAAATAAAACAAGTAATAGCAATTAAATTATCAATTTCAATGGTTTAATTTTATTTGCATAAACCTTGATGGATATGAAGGGGAATTAAAACCTTTGAGAATCCCATTTTCACGCTTAGACTAAGTCTTACAAAAAACGAAAGAAGCATAAGCATATACATAATGAAAATGAGTAAGCAATGAAAAAAATGTGTAACGTGACATTCATATTTACTAACTACATTACAAAATTAATTTCAAACACGCCACTTCAGATGTGCTTCCTCTAGTCCAGACAGTTATTTGGACTGTCAACTGACCAGTGGCCACATTTTACAAGGGTAAGTGAACACTGTTATCTAAATTTAATATTTCTTTTCTTCAGTTTCTCTTGTATTCAAAGAGAATGATGTGGAATCAATTTAAAGAACTGTTTCACTGCTTCAGTTTAAAGAACTGAGAAGTGTAGAGCCCCAAAGACTACTGACTTTTCAAAATGAATATGTTATTAAGTTATCATGTGCAAAACCAAACATTTAAACAATTACAATACCACTCTTTTACTTCTTTAGGCTTGTTAATATCTACCGGGTACACACAAACTTTATAGCTCAATCCTTTTTCGGTTACTTTTGCACAGATTCTTACGGTTCAAAGAGATTCATCTGTATGCACAGCCTATATGCTTTAAAAGTAGTTGGACTTTGTTCAAAAAATCATCTTTGAGCTGGGACTAATCATAGAAGACTTAATTCCTCAAGGAAATTGTTCTGGGATAGTTATAAGCAGAACAGGAATTTATAACGGCAGTTGGCTTGCAAGCTGGGTCTCTCATCTCAAAAAATGTTTACACGTGAGTATCTCATTAAAGACACATATAAGGCTTCAGAGTTGCATCAAGACATACACAGATTGTGGGCACCTTTGTGATGCTTTCCTGAAATCTGTGAGTGTTACATGAAGGCTCCTTCCCATAGGGAGCTCATGTTCAGGTAGTATGGTCTTCAAGCTGTTCTATCTGATCATCAGTTTCAAAGACTAACACCATCTTGCTCTCAGAAAAAGGCAGAATTTTATTTAATTGCATGCCAATGATTTTGTAGGGCTCGGCACTACCTGTTCAGTGCAAGCAGTGTCCTACAGCCACAGAAGGAGCAAGGGTTGCAAGCCTACCTTTCAGGTACCTGGAGACCTGAGCTGCATGTCTGCATTCCAGACGTAAAAGGAATTAGGCTGCAAAAGGCAGGATTTTCTCAAAGCCACCCCTGTCCCCACACTGAGTGAGAGCTAGATAAGCTAGGTTAACAGGGAGAGGCAATACGGCAGGGTGAAATTCAGGAACAGGCTGCAAAAGCTCCCACTGCGTGTGTGACCTTGAATCCTCACCCTTTTCACAAAACGGAGCCAGAAAGCTCCATTTACAGCTCTTTTAGTACCTCAGTGATTAAACGCCACACACGGAACATGGGAGACTCAAATCTCCTCTCTGCCTGAAGGAACTAACATTTACATCTCCCACAAGAACTCTCTAATGACTCAGCTATATGATATAACACCTCGGACTCTCACAAATTCTCTGCCATTAAAACTCAACCACTCTTCATGTGCTTAAATATTCACTGCAGAAAACACCAAGCCATGTTTCTTTTCAGCTGCTCCCTGTTGACTGTCCTAAACAACCGGTTTCACAGTCAGGTTACAAATCACAGAACGGTTAGAGTTGGAAGGGACCTTAAAGATCATCGAGTTCCAACCCCCCTGCCATGGGCAGGGACACCTCCCAATAGAGGAGGTTGCTCAAAGCCCCATCCAGCCTGGCCTTAAACACTTCCAGGGATGGGAGAGCCACAACTTCCCTGGGCAACCTGTTCCAGTGCCTCACCACCCTCACAGGAAAGAATTTCTTCCTGGTATCTAATCTAAATCTCCCCTCTTCCAATTTAAAACCATTACCCCTTGTCCTATCACAACACTTCCTGACAAAGAGTCCCTCTCCAGCTCTCCTGTAGCTCCCTTCAGATACTCCCCGGAGCCTTGTCTTCTCCAGGCTGAACAGCCCCATCTCTCTCAGCCTGTCCTCATAGGAGAATTAGCCTGCGCCAGTCAAGTCCTGCGAACATTTTATTATTCCATACAATCTGGGGAAGTTTCAAAAAAGCATTTTGAGATACCTGTACCAGCTCATAGGTGCCTATGTTTGGAGATGAGGATGTCCTGCCAGGAGGTGGGAAACATAAAATGGTTTGGGTTGAGAAAGACCTTAAAGATCATCTAGTTGGAACCCCCCTGCCACGGGCAGGGACACCTCCCACTAGAGCAGGTTTCTCAAAGCCCCATCCAGTGTGGTCTTGAGCACCTTCAGGGTTGGAGCATCATCAGCTCTCCGGGTACCCTATTCTCCAGGCTGCTGAAGAAACTGTGGAGAGGGTGTGAACGCATCCACCTCTCCACAGGAAAGCTGGACGCCCAATTTATCTTGTTCCTGGTGAGGGTCCTGCTGATGGCAGAGGTGGTGCGATGCTGATGGTGCAGATCTGTGGACCTTGTTTGGCCATGAAATACCTGCCTACCTGCTGCGCACTCACAGCAAACAGCATCCACAAAGACATGAAAGAATCTCCAGGTGGACTTGATAGGGCACTGAGCATCTTCACAGGTCGGTCAGATGGTTGTGGTTCCACGATGAGGAGAAGCTCAGTTTGGGATGGGGGGGGAAGAGCTGGAGTAGCCTCACCACAATGGACACTGATGAGAGCCAGGCGGCCAGCGAGGG
Organism: Thinocorus orbignyianus; assembly: GCA_013400375.1. Classification (NCBI taxonomy): domain Eukaryota; kingdom Metazoa; phylum Chordata; class Aves; order Ciconiiformes; family Thinocoridae; genus Thinocorus; species Thinocorus orbignyianus. Next base: position 121,954 of record VXBW01004678.1, read on the forward strand.
AAGGGTGGTGGATTTCACCTCAATTCCGTTCAGCAACATAAAAATACTTTTTGTCTTTCCCCTTGAGCTCCCACCAGAAGGTTCTCTACCCCCACAGCTCCTGTCACAGCGGAACCATTCCACCTGGTCCGGCCACCACCGGCCCCGGTTCCCCCTCACCCTCGGCGGCGTCCGTGTCCCCGCCGTCCCCCACACCGTCCCCCCGGCACCGGGCTCGACCTCCACCCGCCCGGGGCGAGGGTCTCCGGTCACCTCCCGGTGCCACAGTCCGGATGAGCGGAGAGAGAGCCGGAGGGCGGCGGCGGCCATTTCTGGGGCCTGAGGGGAATCACCCACAGCGACCCCCGCCCGTGGCGGGGGGAGGCACAAAGGGGAGGGCGGCCCCCCATCCTCCGCGGGGGAAGGAATGGGCAGGAATATTCTG
>VXBW01004678.1:125650-209732 GCA_013400375.1 Thinocorus orbignyianus
GGGCCGGCTACCGCGGGCATTTCCTCTGGGGAGCGGCTGCGGGAAGGGGGGGATGGTGGTGGTGGCCGAGGAGGAGGAGGGTGGTGGGAATCCGTAGGGGGTGTGGGGGAGGGCGAAAGGGAGGAAGAAAGTGAATGGCGGAGGGTTGAAAGTGTCACATTCAGAGGCGGCGGAGGACCGGTGCTCGCCCCCTCCCTGTCTCGGAGGGGANAAAGGATGTTGGTCTTATCACTATTTGGCCCCGTGCCTAATGCAGGAGTTAAAGCTGCTTTGCAGATGATACCCGTGCCTCTGTGTGTGTGTGTGTGTGTGTGTGCGTGTCTGTCTCTCTCTCTCCATACCGGGGGAATCGCACTCTTAAAATACACCCGATACAATGCACCAGCCTGACTCAGCCGCAGACATTAGTGCTAGGAAGATGGCGCACCCGGCGATGTTTCCTAGAAGGGGCAGCAGCAGTAGCAGCGGCAGCGGCTGCGTTTCTGCTCCCGCTGCACCAGGTACCGGCGTTGGGAGCGCTGCCCTCTCCGCCGAGGATTATCAGCCGCCTTTGCTGGTCCAGCCGCCGCCTCCGTCTCCTGCAGCATCCTCCTCCTCGGCGGGTCCACAGCCGACACCCCCTCCTCCACAAAGCCTGAACCTCCTCTCGCAGTCGCAGCTCCAGCCGCAGCCTCTCGCGCAGGCTGGAGCCCAGATGAAAAAGAAAAGTGGCTTCCAAATTACCAGTGTGACCCCTGCTCAAATATCAGCTAGTATGAGCTCTAATAACAGCATAGCTGAGGATACGGAAAGCTATGATGACCTGGATGAGTCCCACACTGAAGACCTGTCGTCTTCAGAGATCTTGGATGTTTCTTTATCCAGGGCCACTGACTTGGGAGAACCCGAGAGGAGCTCCTCTGAAGAGACTCTAAATAACTTCCAAGAGGCAGAGACTCCTGGGGCTGTGTCTCCCAACCAGCCTCATCTTCCTCAGCAGCATGCTCCTCTGCCTCATCACCCACAGCAGAGTGTTGTGATCAATGGAAGTGTTCACCCCCATCATGTTCATCACCACCACCATCTTCACCACCACCATCACGGACACCATCATCCATCGCATCCTGGGGTGGGCAGTGCCCCGCTTTCTGGAGGACCACCACCCAGTCCCTCATTTAGAAAACTATCAACAACTGGAAGCTCTGACAATGTTATATCAACTGCACCAGTTTCTGCTGCATCATCCACTGTTTCCCCGGCATCTGTCGTGTCTAATATCCGCACTACAAGTACTCCTGGCAATTTAGGTGTAAGTCCTGCTACTGGAACTAGTACCTTAAATAATATGGGCGGTGGTAGTTCTAGTGTGGCAAGCAGTGTGCTTGGTCCTATGAATTTAAGCAACATCACGAGTACTGGTAATGTAAATGCTTTGTCTGGAACTAGCGGCAATGTTAATGTGAATCTCTTGAGTGGTGTTGGCAATGGTACGAGTGCTTCCTCTAGTGTCATTAACAACGTTACTAATCCAACTGCAGGAATGGCAGTGGGATCAAGCCAGCAGCAGCCTGCCTCTGGCACCTCAAGGTTTAGGGTTGTAAAGTTAGATTCTAGTTCTGAACCTTTCAAAAAGGGTAGATGGACATGCACTGAGTTCTATGATAAAGAAAACACTGCTGCCGTTTCAGAAGGAGTAGCAGTAAACAAAGCAGTAGAGACGATAAAACAAAACCCGCTTGAAGTGACTTCTGAAAGGGAGAGCACCAGTGGGAGTTCTGTTAGCAGCAATGTAAGCACACTGAGTCACTATACAGAAAGTGTGGGAAGCGGAGAAATGGGAGCACCTACTGTGGTACAGCAGCAAGCGTTTCAAGGTGTGGGTCCACAGCAGATGGATTTTAGCGGCACTGCTCCTCCGGCAATCCCAGCATCTAGTATACCACAGAGTGTTTCTCAATCGCAGCTTGCACAAGTCCAGCTGCATTCTCAAGACGTAAGCTATCCGCAGCAGAAGCCAGGGGTCCAACCACCTGCACAGGCCAGTCTAGCCACTGTTACTGGGGTTCAGCCAGCCCCAGTTAATATACTAGGTGTATCCCCATCTCTGGGCCACCAGCAACCTGCCATGCAAAGTATGGCTCAACAGCAGCTCCCGTACTCTCAGCCAGCGCAACCTGTGCAGACTCTGCCAGTGGTACAACAGCCGCAGTTGCAGTATGGACAACAGCAACAACAGCAGCAACAGCCAGTTCCTACGCAGATGGCCGCGGGTCACGTTAAGCCGGTGAACCAAAACTCCGTTACGGGGGCCATGCCAGACTACATTCAACATCAGCAGATCCTCCAGACTCCAGCCCCTGCCATGCAGCCCAGCTCTACAGGAGTGGGAGCCGGACAACCGGTTCCTGTTGCCCAGGCGCAGAGCATGCAGCCTTCAGTGCAAGCACACCCAGCCGCTGCCCCAGCTCAGCCTGTTGCCCACGCTCCAGCAGCCATACCAGGTGTAGCCACTGGTGGTCAAATGCTGAACGTCGGGCAGCAAGGAAGCGTAGCTGCTGTGGTGCAACCACCGTCTGCTGCAAACCAAATTCCACCTCCAGTCATGCCGTCAACGGCTGCTCCTCCACCTTCACAAGTTGTGCAGCCTGTGCAGACAGGAATCATGCAGCAGGGATTACAGGCTGGCGCTTCGGGCCTTCCTCAGCAAATGGTCATTGCTCAGCAAAACACCTTGTTACCTGTACAGCCGCAGGCACAAGGAGTGGAATCTGTAGTCCAAGGGATGACTGGCCAGCAGATGCCTGCGGTTAGCCCCATACCTACTGCTAGTACTGTTCCTGCACCGAGTCAAGCTGGTTCAGCTGTGCCTCCTGGCATACCTTCTGCTTCTATAGGTTTGGGACAGCCACAGAATATCGCGCAAGCTCCAGCTGTGCAGAACGGGAACCTGCCTCAAAGCGTTAGTCAGCCCCCCTTGATATCAACAAGTATAGGTATGCCGGTGGCACAGAGTGTGCCACAGCAGATGCCGCTCAGCTCTACCCAGTTCCCCGCACAATCACTAGCTCAGTCCATTGTAAGCCAAATCGAAGACGGCAGGCGCCCTACAGAACCTTCCTTGGTGGGTTTACCTCAAGCTGCCGGTGGCGAGAGTGGTGTTGGAGCCTCGGCCGTTTCAGATGGCGGCAGCAGCAACATACCATCCTCTGCCTCCCTCTTCCCCCTGAAGGTGCTGCCGTTGACAACGCCCCTTGTGGATGGTGAGGATGAGAGGTAAGTGGGCCTGGAACTTTATTGGAAGACGGACTGTCTGATCGTTTGATTTGCACTAACTTGCAGGTCTTGTTACAGCCATTCTGCGAAATGGAGCGGTGCGATGTTTTTGTCTAATTAGAAATATTGTTTTCTCAGGCCCTAACGTGTGTAGGTATTATGTTGAAATACTTGTTTTTCTCTTGAGGGGGTGGGTTGTATTGATTATGCTCTGAAACTACTGCGTGGGTAAATTGTGTTTTAACAATCCGTGACAGCGTATATTCCTACTGTATAGAGGAAGACAAAAGAATATTGTGGAATGTGGGTATGCTAGTGGTGATTGTAGTTAAGATTATTTATTACACTGAAATAGTTAATATTTATTCTTAGGTAGATTCTTTTTTTTCACAAGCCTAGACTTCATCCTGCCTCAGCTTCTCTTTTTCAAGTACTGACTTTACTCAGGTTGAACCAGTTGCGAGTCTGTGGTGTATGTAGAAGCCTTCTCTTTGACAGCCAAGAGATGCTTTAGGCAAATGAGTTTGGTGGGAAAAGGGAGGTTCAGCAGCACCGTTGTGGCTCTTCAAATTGAACTTGGGGCACTTTTGGTCTTGGTGGTTTTGCTTCAAAGCATGAATCCATTGTGAGAGCTGCTCAGGCCTGCGGAAGGATGGTGAACCTTAGAGTCTGGTGCGCCAATTCTGTGCAGACAGAGTAAGAAACTGCACGTGTTCTCTCACCTTTTCAAATAAATGACGACTAGCTGGTCTTACGATGGCATGTGCATGTGGATATTCTCATTTCTTTGATGCAGTGTGTGCAGAGAAGCTGTGTTGGTTGTGAAAGGCCCCCGCAGGCTGAAACGATCCGAACAGCAGTTTTAAAGTGCAATTGTTTGATATTAATTACGCGTGGAAATTCCTCACTGTGTTGAGGGCCCCTTATGATAGGTGTTTACAAATGGACAAGAAGACTGGTGGTTCTCCAAAAGAGCTTCTTGTCTAAGGATGAGCTACATTAATGGGAGAAGTAACTTTAAGATAAATCTTATAGTCCTGCCTTGAGAACATTAGGGAGGACAGAAAAGAACACTAGAAAAAAAAAACTGAGACTCAAGTAAGGAGACAAAATAAAGCCATGAACACAGTGTGGGAAAAATGTCATAGCAGTGGGAGGTGAAATACTTCTTGTCTTCTTGGTGCCGTAACTTAAATCAGGAGTAATATCAGTGGCCAAACTTTATTTAAAAAAAACCCCAAATATTAATAAAACGGGTTGCTGGGAGAGGCTGGATTCTTTTATTAATATTGAAAATACTGACTCTATCAGCAGTCTCTGATTATGTTGATCATGAGGTGTTGACTGTCTTAGTGGCTTTCATCATGTCTTTCTAAGATGCCAGAGAGCTATAATGAGTAGCAGCTTGTCTTCCAGGAGTGTTAGAAAACAAGTTCCAACACTGCTTCCTTCTGATTGTTTTTTAGTCAATAAATACGTGAAGGTATGGTGGAAGACAAACTGAGGTGTTAAAGCCCACAGTGTCACCATTATGCTGCTAGCAGCCACTTCTCTCAAAATCATGTTTTGGTTTTCCTGCCTTCAGCCTTTCTAAACCAGAAGGGTAATCCTTCTCTTTGTGGGTCTCATTGTATTTTGTGGTGTGGGTTGTTGGTGGGTTTCTGCTGTGTTGTTTATTCACTTTTTGTTTTTTTTTTTTAACCAACCAAAAAAACTCTCTGAGCTTTCAGGGGATCCTGTTTGAGCAGGAGAATCATAAACTCATTGATACTCAGTGTTTTGGAAAATGATGTCTAGCATGTGACTGTGTACCCTGATTTTAAGAGCATATGTTAGCTGTTTGTCGTGATTGGTAGTTTTTCCAGAATGTTTAAATCCCTCAGGGTAACAATAGCCAGAAATACCTTCTTCCTCTGTTATTTGGCTAGCCAAAGATCATATCCTTTCTTCTCCAATGCACGTTGCGTCTTTGTTCAATCTGTCATCTCCAGGTAGACTACACTTTTGTTTAGCTGCAGTTGGAAAATCATTTAGATTCTTCACAGAGCAGGATATGACTCTATTAAATGGAGACCAAAAATAATTGTGTTTTTTTGCATGGTTAGGTCACTCTTGTGTACAATTAGATCATTTACAGCAGCACTTTTCATTGTATATCTGCCTGTAACATTAAAACCTGGCTTCTGTTTCCGCTTCCAGGGGATCTCAGGGCAAGGTATTATTTGTATTGTCATCTTGAGCTGGAATTCCTTTTGATACGGAGCTCAGACCTCATTGCTTACTAGGGGTAGTGCAAGATACGCTGTTACTCTGCTTAGCTTCTCACTTCTCTGGCCATCAGATGTTTCTAACTAGAGTTCTCTTGAGAGTTTTTTGCCTGTTTGTGAGATTTTTCCCTCTTTTACGGGAGACAAAAGGTACTGTATTAAAGCACATAAACATTTAAGAAACAGATATACTGTAAATATATGTGTATAAAATCCCCATTTGTGTCCCTTGTGTGCACGTATATATCACTGACAATTTATATCGATACATCCCAAGTGATTCTAAACCTGACAAAGGAAAAAGTAGGAGAAAGAAGTAAGTGATCACATAATTGGGCCAGTGAAGAAGCTGTAAAATTCCATTTAGTGTGCCTTTGAAAAAAACATCTGACCCATGTAATACCTTGTTTAGATTAACTCCCAGCTTTCGTTAAACCTGTATATAATTGCATTTAAAGACGCGCCACTATCTTTAAGTCTTCAGCCCTGCTCAGTTTCTAGAACAACTTTTGCAGCTCTTTCTGTGCTGTTACCAGAGCTTGGCCTTTTAAATACGTACAGTGTGGAGTGATTGTGCTTTGAGAACTGTAACCTTTATTTCCCCAGTATGAATAACGTGTTTTTTTTTTTTTTTAATTGTCACTGTGACTTGAAATAAGAGATATTAGAAATAAATTGCTTGACAGAATGCTGTATGTAAAATTATTTTGCAGACTTTATTTATTAAAGAGAGGATACAAGTAATACCACTATAGTTTCTCTAATAAAAACAAAAGAAAATACCAACCTCCCAAATAAGCCCCAACCGTCCTGCCCCTGGTTCTTCTGACTAGCCTTTCTTCAGCATGTTTAGTATGCCATAGATGTGTTGATGTTGGTAGATCTATCATCTCTTCTAATATTTCAGTCTACAAAAATGCAGGCCAGTTTTTTTGACTATTAAGTGTCCAAGTCCTTTTTTTTGTTTGTTTGTTTTAAGCTTGAAGGATGATATGGAATCATTTTAGTGCATGAGTCTAATTTAGATTCTTGGATTTGCAGCAGTTACCTCAATTTATTCAGCTCGGTTATTAAATCCTGTCAATTTTAGAGGTGGTCTTTGGAGCTTGGCACTTAATCCTCTTCTGCAATTCTAGAGACTTCTTTTATTTTTATGCTTTTGAAACTTGTGTAAGTATGGAAAAATACATATTTACATGGCAATGAATTCTTTTGTGTATGCATACTTAGTGTTGCAAAATCAGTTTTATATCTTTGTAGACAATGCTTTATTATGCTACAGATGCTTGCAATAAGGTTTTGTACAGACTTGTGTACTTCTTAAATTACTTGTAAAGCAAAAACTTAAAAAATCAACGTATTTTACAGTATTTATAAGGGCTGCTGTAAGTGAATTTAAAAATAGCTTAATCTGAGACGTTGTTTACCATTACTCAAAGGCAGATTTTGTGAATGAAGGATAAGAGAACTAATAACTGTCTCCCTGTCCTTGACAATGTTTCCTGTGGAGTTGCTTGCATTCTTTAGTCTGGTCCAAGTTATTTTCACCTGTTTATGCGTTTCATCCAACAGTGAAACAAAAAAGAAAGGAGGAAAAGGTGGTGATAAACACACAGAACTGATGTAGAGATTTGAAGTATTCTTTGTTATCTGACTGTCTCATAACTTTTTTCTTGAAGATAATTTTTTATTAAAAGATCCCTTTTCAGGTGGATGGGGGGGAAAAAGTGGAGGAAATGTTTTCCGTATAGTGTGTGTGTTTTGGCTTCTTATTCTGTGGAGAAGTTGGAAGATGAAAACTGAATGTGAGAATTGAAAGGCTTGTGAACAGCCTTTGAGGATCTTTGGTAGTAGCAACTAGTACTAGCTTGTAAAGCAAGTCAGAAAATTGGATGGGTTTTCATCATGTCTGCAAGTATGGAGCGGGAAGGTTGATCAAGTACAAATGAGATTTTTACAGATGTAATCAAAGACTTGTTGAAGATGTTAGTAACTAGTAGTGAATGAACATAGTAAAACAAAACTGGAAGTTTCAGTTAAACATTATTTTAATGTTGTAATTATTTTGCATACTTATTTTTATTTTGCAAGCTGATTTAGAGTTTATATGAGCTTTATTTGCTTTAAATTTTGCTTCTGTGTATTTGATGAAAAAAGGAGAAGATGCTTTTAGTAGATACTGCATAACAAAGGATTTATGGTGGCTTAGCACAGATATATGGTAGTATTTTGTTTCAGTTGCATCCTAGCGACTGTTATTTTCCATTTTCCGGACTTTAAACTTACTTCAGAGTCTTACCACCACTATGAAAATTGCATAACTTCAGTTCTAGGAGATTGACTGTTAAAGAAGTCTCTTCGTATCTTCAATTTGGCTATTTATGGAACTTGAAAAAATAGTTGCCCTCAGTGATAGCAAATCACATGAGTAAAAAGAGAGCACTTTGGTAAAGAAAACGTGGTTGCTGTTGTGTCATGCTGACAAATCCTGCTTCTCACTTCATCTGATGGAATAAAATACCTATTGTTGGCAGAATTGACTTTGTTAGCTCCCTGCTCTAAGTAAAGAACAATGAGGAATTTAGGGTCTGCACTTTGTGTGTCTGCTGTCCAGCTGTAGGTGGCAATACCTGTTTGGATGGACCTTTTTTCCTGGTGTCTTTTATTAGATGCATTTTCTAAAAGCCATGATACTCTTTGAACTGAGGATTGCTGCAGTGCTTGGTGTTGCATTGTCTTTAAAGACAGGAAGAACCAACAGATTTCTAGGGGGTTGTAAAAGCAGTAATTTAGTACTTAAGATAAGGCAGATTGTTGGAGATGCTGAGAAATGTACCTCGTAACTTGATGTCCAGGAAATGGTCCTTAGCACTACACTTTTGGCTGCTCTTTGGAAATTGCCAGCGTATAAAAATCATCTGTGTGTGTAAAAACAACCAAACAAAAAGTTTTCAAGTATTTTGTGTTGAGAAACAATTTTGTTGCTGTCTCAGGAGTTGCATTCTTTACGCTACAGGCTAATCTGGAAATTAGTTACCCGTTTGTCAGTTGGTGTATTGGTGGTGAAGTGTTTCAGCCTTCACAAGTTACTGTGATATTGATAATGCCATAACAGAGTAATGACTCTGTTACCAGGCTAGCAAAGTTGTGAGGATAGGAGGGGAAAATGATAATAACAATAATAATAACAGTACCAAAAAATCCCCCAGTGCCCCCCCAACATTTATGTGCCTTGCTTTAGCATAGGTAAAAAGCCATAGGGGTAGCACATCTGTGCTACAACTGTCCCCCCCCCACCCTTTAATAATGCTGTTCGCTTTAAGAGGATAATAAAGTAAATAAGCCTTTTCAGACCTAACAGCTTAGGAAGTAGATCAAGTTATAAACAGTAGTGGTGTTAGTATAGTCTTTTAGAAGAAGAAAGTATGCACACCTGAATATCAGTGTAATAAAAGCAAGTGTATTCTTGGTATGACCTTTTTTGGGGATTAATGTGTGATCTGGGTTTGCATTTTGGTGTAGGTGAAACATAAGAATAGAAAAGAATAGCGTGTCTTTGTTCTCATTGATTTAATGCACTGGTTCTTTTTCTGTTCTTGATTAATTTATGAGACTAAAATGTACTGTCTGTAATACGTATTATACTTCAACAGCTGACTGAAAACTTCTTTTAAAAGGGGGTCTATACCTTTCGTTTACTGCACTGAGGCCACCAAAGGCAATGCTATTAAGCAAAAGCATGCTTTATCAGCATACTAAGCAGGGACTAAGGGTAAGATTATTCAGTAAATTATTTCATGGTAATGATCACCATAAATAAGGAACTAGTTTATTCTCAGTGTGATAGTACAAGAAACCATAGCCTAAAGCTAAGATGGAAAGAGCTCTTGAGTGACTGGAGATACCACTTTATTTTAGCCTGTTCTAAAGCATTCATGGTGTTACAAACTGCATGATGGAAGTGCAGCATAATTATGGTATCAAATTGGAGTACCTAATCATCCTTATGGCTTAGTGTCTTGCAACACTTCAACTCTTGGTCTGTCTTTGGAACTTCTTAACAAAGACAATAATTGAACTACAGTCAGTTGTGGTGTAAAAAACCTTATCAGCTCATTTTGTACAAGCCTCCAAACACCTCTTATGCATTGTCAGTGTGTAAAGCTGGAGTTCGTTTTTTGTGTCTGCAGTTATACACAAAAATTCTCCATCTCCCACTGAAGCTGGGTAGACTCATCCTGAGAGAGATTTTGAGGGTATAAATGCTTGGCAGGCAGGGATTGTAATGATCCCATACATCTAAATTCTAGAGAGTACAGCCTGTGATAGTCTGGGTATTTCATCATTGCTGGTTACCTTATGGACTAAACAACTTGCTAGTATCTAATAAATTAAGACTTCTGACTTTGGTGCTCTGCAGAAATTAAGAATAATTCAGTTTAGATACAACATTATGCTTTAATAACTGAACTTGGTCAATTTTATGAAATTTCTTACACTTGCCAAGTAGAATCTTGAACACTGGTTTTGATAGAGTAGAAAAGTCACAGAAACCTTATTCACTGTTTCGAGTGTTTGGTTTTTTTTGTAGTAGTTCAGTTGTTATAACACTCTAAATTATTTTGGCATTATTTTTTGATGCTTCTGAAATGACTCTTATATTTATTTATTTTTTCTGCTCCACAGTCTTAACATAAATCTTGATTTCATTTAAGTCATTTTAGTGCTGTTGGTAATTTAACTTTTTTTTTAAATTTGGTTAGTCATTTTCCAGAATTTCACTAGCCTTTTATCACAATATTTAAAATTGGAGAAAATGTGCATTGAGCCTAAATATTACTACTGTAAGTTTAAAACAGTGTTATATAGATTGTTAAAAAAACCCAACATTTAAACTGGGCTGTATAAACATAGAAATATGTTTGAGTCTTAAGTGTTTCTCCATATGTATATAAAGTCAAGCTTTCTCCATCAGATTAAGCATGAAAAATACGCGTTGGTATGGGCACTTAAGCCAATATGTGTTGTCATGTGATTTCTTTTTTAAATATTTTTTTTAAATCTTCTGTATTTAAGTGTTTATTATACTGTTTTCATGAGGTATGTAGTGGTGAAGCCTCAAATATTGAGTACCTTTGACAATCAAGCCACATATTTAAGTACTGCAGGCATTTAAGCTTGAAGCTCTTGTCCCAGTTCACGTTTCTCCAACAAATGCAGGTACCACTGATATTTGTTTTTTCTCAAGGCGACTTTCTTTTCTTCACTGAAAGTTGAGCTTTGTGTTTACTTTAACAGAACTTGAGGAATATCTTGTTCATCTGTTTATATACTTTTGAATAACCCATTCTTTTGAGTATAGTGGAGGAGTATAGTTTCATAAATTGCTTTAACAGGCAGCAGAAGATCTTCTGTAAATTTAAGCTGAACAGAAAGATACAGATGGGCTCACAGTCTGTTAAAAATGCAGACAGAATTTTTGGTAAGGTATAGATTTGATAGCAACTGGAGGTTGTAGAGTGTTTTCTAAACCTGCTACTTCTGTGTGCTAAACCACTTGGCTAGGCAAATTGTTTGAGCTTGTGTGTGACTTAAGTACTTGTTCAACCTTCTGCTTGTGTGTCTTTTGGGTTTTTTTTGATTCTTTTAATTAGCATGAATATTCAGCAGGAACTTTTCAGGGCTCTGATTTCTTCATATGCATGAAGATTTGAACTTGAACTCCAGCCGTTGCTTAAGTGATAGGATCAGAGTATTAGGGACAGCACTGAAAGCTGCTGGAAATGTGGATACACATTTAACAGTAGTCAGTGTCTTACTGCATTGAGTGACTTTTTTTACTGCTATACTGTAATAGTAAAGTGTAGTAGATGAGTTATGCAGATAAGTGATTTCTGCGTGCAGTGGTATTAATATCTGCTTATTTCTGTATCCTCAGTGTTACACTAGGTTTATTCTTGTAAGATCAGAAGGGGCAAATCCAATGTAAATTGCATCATTTTTTTGCGGGCATTGTTGATTTTTTTTTCTTCTTCCTCATAATTCATTTTCTCATGGGTCAGTAACAATCCTAGCTGTTGGTAAATGAGTGTTAATCTTTGTTGCTTACATACCCAGTCAGCAATCCTTTTAATTGTGTAAACTGTTGTGTTTCTGAATTTAGTATCTGTTGTGAATTGCTCTCTTGGTTTAAAAATGGTATTTTCCTTAGAATTACTGTAAATAAATGTGTGGTATAGAAATACCCTTTAATGTTTTTTTACCCAGTGGCTTTGAACTCCCTGTGCAATGTGGAGGGATGAAATCCCTGTCAAGATGAGAGAAAACTCAAATGCCGTTTAAGCTTCCTCTGACCTTCGCTTCACCCAACTCTTTCACAGTTTTGTATATATGGGAGGGAGATGATGACTGGCAGCCAAAGCTTACGTATAAGAAATGGTGGAAATAAAAGGATTCAAAGTGTAACTGTACCAAATTTGTGTTTCTAAATATATAGTGCTGTTAGAGTTGGTTAGGAAGATTGTGATATACACCAAATAACTCATTTTATGATTGTTTTAATTTCTGTTGTGACTACAGTTTTGAAATATTTCTGTTTTTAAAGAAAAGCAGGTGAAAACTTCTCAGGCGGAAGAGGAATTATGAGAGACTTGTTTGGCCTATATTCCCTCTGAGTTGAGATAAGCATAGGAAAAAAAAAAAACCACCCAGCTTCTGTAGATTTCCTGGAAGATTATTTTCAGCTTGGTAATTTTACTGGATTTATGTATATTTGTCAAAGTATCATAATATGTTTTTCTACCATCTGAAAAGATTCTGTTATTTCTTTGAAGAAGTCTCTCTGTAGCTATAAACAGCATTTTAATTCTTCCAGGTTGTTTGATGGAAGTGGAATGTTTTCGTTTCCTCTAGGATTTTTGAGGGTTCATGCAGCGGTGTCTGCCCTGTAGAAAGGCACATAAGGGGAAGCAGAACAACTTGGGGTGTTTCCTAATTGTTGTGTCTGGAGAGTTGTGTGTAGTATTAATTGTTGTTGTCCCTTGATGTCACTTGCAGTACTGAGGAAGGATTTTGTAGTAGTAATTAGTTTGTAGTGTTATGATTTATATTATTAGCTGCTAAGAGATAATCTTGACTTGGCCTCAACTTGAGATCTCTACTAAACATTTTGATTAATTCCTTTATTTTTTTTATTGTTTAAAATTATGAATGCTGTATACATGTATGTGAGAATATATAAACCTTAATTCCTTTTTTCCTTAAAAAAAAAAACAACAAAAAAAACAGAAAACAATCCCAAACCCTAAACAAACCTATTTGTGAGAGAAGGAGCAAATGCTGCTCATATGGTTTCATTTGTTTGCATTCTTAAAAAAATAAGACCAAGTGAAAATAAAATAGAAGGAACTGTGAGTAAATGGCTACATATTTTAAGTACTTGTCAAATGATTTACTGTAGCACTCAAATGAATTCAAGGTATAAATGCACCTCTTTAATCTATTGAATGAGGTTATTATGTTAAGAATGGATCAGCATATTGCGCTGCCAAGTGTTTCTTTAGTAGGCCTAATATCCTTAATTGGGTGAAATGGCAAGTTACTCATAAATGTTCAGGGAATGGTGCAGGATGTGCATGTGCCTCCCTGTTCTCTTCTTTCTTTCCAAGTTTGTGAGACTTTTTCCAATTCTGTAATTGCTTGTTAGAGAGGAGTTCCCAAGCACGTATTTGATTGGAGGGAGAGGAGGGAGGAAGGGAGGTGTGAAATGTCTGTGACGGTGGTTTTGATTTTTTTCTTTCTTTTTCTGGTGGGGAAAGGGATTTTAATTTTTGAAATCGTATCAGGCATGTGTGTGCTAGAGCCAAGTGTATGCAGTTGTTGGCAATGCAGCCATTTCTCCTTTATGGGATAGTAGCTAAAAAGCCTAGTTGTGAACCGGGGCTCTGCTTCACTGGCTGCTTTATAACAAAAAGCAGGAAAGATAGTCCTATAGGACTTGCTGTTTGATGTTGGTATCATTTCTGATTTGATTTTTAAGATGGTCATCCTTTAAAGCAGGCAAAATCTTAAATGTTTTTTGAACTTTATGAAAAAACAGAGCAGCAAAGCAGGATAGTAATCTGTATATTCCTGTTGAGATTGAAGTGCCCTGTTAATAATGAAGTTCACTATCTCTGGAATACAACTGGGTTGAAATATTTGAGTCACCCTTTTGTCATAAAAGCATAGGATAGCACCTTCTGTAAGATTTCACTGACTGTGCTCCTAAGATGTACTATTAGTGCTGTTTGCATATGCTGGTTCATAGTGAAGTAATTGAGCAGCTTTTTTTATTTTATTGGCATTTAACATGTAAATGGTAGATGATGATTTGCATGAAGATATTTGCAGCTTCTGGAGAGTACTGCACTCTGTGAAAGGGGAAAAATAAGTATTAACATGTTACAGCAGTAATTATCTTCAATTTTTGTGTTTGTCTGACCATCAGCATCCAATCTCTGGGAAACTTTAATGTGTATGTTTACTGTCCAAATACTTAAAACATTTGGAACATGCTTTTTTTTTTAGTGCCTGTGAAGCTATTGGATGAAAGTGTTCTCTCTGAAAACATCATGAACAGTCTTCCAAAGGACATTGGAAATTAAGTGTTCATAAGTATTACACATAGAGGATTGTCTTGATATTTAGCGACCTAAAATGTGCTTAAGGAAGCCATAGAACCCTCTCTCTTAATAATTTTTAATTGAAAAGATGTTTAAAGAAACTTGCTTTTTTAAAAAAAAGTTCTGTTTTGAAAAGGAGTTCCTTCCTACCTGGTATTTGAACATGACAGACTAAGCAATTCTTAATGTTTTGGGAACATGTATGTTTTATAAATACCTAAAATGTTTTACTCACTTCTATATTTCAGTAACGGCATGGATGCATCTTTTTGTAAATGATGGAGTTTGTATATTATATTAGATGAAAGGTCAGAATAATGCAAGATCCGTGCAGTTATCCGAAATGCCAAACGCCCTTTCTTTCTTTCTTCTGCTTTGACTTTTCAAACTCCTATAATTCAATGAATTTATAGGCATTCTTTAGAATTACTTTCTCAAAGTTGCTGTCAGATAGCTCTGGAACAAAAGTACTTAATGATAGTCACTCGATGTGCCGTATGTGCCTTAAGAGGAAAGTTGATAGCTTCTGGATTAAGTCTGTAGCCTTTGTGTATGCAGACAAGTCTTCCCGTGGTTTTGTTACTGTGATCACTAGAACAGTCATGCAGATTGCATTCATCAAATAATATTGCCATGTAGCTTCGCAGAATTTGGCGTAGACAACTTGGCACTCTCAGATCTGTGTTCAGAAATGTTCAAGTATAAATTTGTTTCCTGTAGTAAATTGCAATATGTATTTGGAGACCTTCTGTGAATTATTTGCTAGAACTTCATGAACAATGCCTTTTCTACTAAAAGCTTCAACTTTCTTGGGCACCATTCTTAAAAATGTAATTATAACATGAAAAATCATTAGCTTTTGTAGCATTTTATATACTAAATAATCTATTTTAGGTATAAATTTATAGTGAAGCTATTAAAACTATTTCTCCCTGTGCAACATACTTTAAGCATGACAAGCAAGCACTAGAGATACTTTAATTTTTGCTCATCAGTTGCTTCTTTTCAGCCACTGATTTATGTTGTCAGACTAATGAAAAGGCAAGAATTAGAAACAAAGCCCTTTCAGAAATCTTGGAAGTTACTGGAAAGATCTACATTTTGCTTCAGAAATAAGAGTTAAAACAAGTAACTAGCATTGGTAGTCTGCTCTCCCTAAAGATGCCACAGGAGAAATGTATCAGGCAAACACAATCGCTGGGAAAACTAGGCTTTTTCTTTATGAAGGAAAATCAAGCCATGTCTGAGTGCTATTTAATTATAGTGTGTCATTGAAAGTGACCAATTTGTGTAAGATTGTGCTTAAGTGGTAAACGCAGGTTGGTTGTAACCTCAAACTGGTAAGATAATGCAGTGTCTGAAAAGAGAGATGTGCATTTTTTTCTAGTGAAGTAAGCAGTTTTTCGCTCTGTAACTATATTGGTGTCAGTGGGTTGATAGGATTGCATAGACATGAAACATGAAAATTAAGACTATCTCTTCAGTTCTGGATTTTCTGAAAACTAAATTAAAATGGTGTTTGAAACATGGCAAATGCCAGCAAGGCTGCTGCTGACTTGGCAGCTTGAACTTCTTGAAGGACATACTTGTATTAATTCATTTGATTGAGTAATTGATAATAATACTAAAAGAAAGTGCTGCTGAAAAAGGAAGCTGAATAGAGGCCTGTGGAGTTTGAAAAATACTGAATTGAGGTTTGCATTTTGGAGCAGTTTGCAATGGAGTTTCTGGACATTCAGCGTTCTACAAGAAAAGTATCTAGAAACATCTCCCTCTTACCTTCAATATAATTTCTTGGGAAGGTATGGAAGAATTTCTTCTGCTTTTTCTTCGTGGCTAATGGCCAGAGGCCCACTGCCCTAAAAAGAAGTGACTAGGGGAGAAGCTTTCAGCCAGCTAAAGTGGAGTTTATGTAGAATCTGGCTATTATGACCGAGTGTTGTGGGGATGCTATGTATCCTTGGAGGTAACTGTTTTAATTGATGCTTAGGTCCTGAGGCCAGCACCTTCCAGAACTGTAAGTCATGGAAACAGTTTGTTGTTGTTAATTGTAGACTTTCCAGGTTAGCATTCTTTATGTGCTTGCGAATCGCATTTTAAGATTTCCTAGTTTTTCTTGATATGAACTGTTAGTATTGTAACTTCACTGTATTGTTCTGCTTACGTACCAAAGTACAGGCTTCAAAACTTTGTTTTGCTTTTTTCCTGGTAGTATTGGCAAAATGCAACATTTTCAGAGCTAGGTTATGCTGCTCGAACAAATATATCCTGTTTCTAACCCTGGAAGGGTGTTGTACAGTTCTTCTGCTTTAGCATTGTGTCCTGTGCTTTTTCCATTTGTCCAGTTTCGTTCAACATCTGCTGTTCTTTGCTTGAGAACTCTTGATGAATGGTCAGTACTTTGGTTCAGGAAAATGAGTTAGTCTGTTGATGAGTCTTTGTAGCAGAAACAATGAAAGGGGGTAAGAAAAAGGATGGTATGAGCAATTAACTGAATGCTGTTGGTTCTTGTTGCCAGACTGTGGGAAGATCTCCTTTTGCATTATTTTCCCTTTGTTTTCCCAGAGAGTCACTCTTCCTTAACCAGAAGCCTTTTGTATTTTCCTTGTAGGCCAGGTTTGCTTGCTCCTAACTGTTGGTGCCAGCAGGATGTGTAGCTGGTGTTAAGGCCAGTGCCTTTCCTCTGGTTTAACTTCACACATACATTCCCCAATTACAGCGGAGTGTCTTACGTGATAGCTTCTGCCTTCCGAAGGATTCACCACTCTTACTCACTATTACTTTGATGAATTAATATGTTTAAGAGTTTCGAATCTGTTGCCAAAGATACCAAAATGGCCATTTGGTTTTGTTGTGGACAGATTCAAAGCCCAGAATGCCCCATCTTATAAATCAAGTGAGTACTTTAACTTGTACCTTTGAAAACAAAAAGCTAATGAGTTATGGCCTGCTGTGTAGCTGGAGCTTTTCCTACAACATCTCAGAATTCAGTTGTGATGTTGTATTTTTTTAAATGGCTAAAGATGATCTACAGGGATTAGAAGGAATTCAAAATGTAATGACGGAAGTAATACCTAAACCAAGAAACAAATCTCTAAAGCTAATGGTAAACCTACATCTTCTGATTGAGACAATGACTCATAAGAAGCCTAGAGCTATGGTAACATACCCACTTTTTAGTACTTAAATTATGGATGAGAACTAGTTTAGAACATGATCTACACCTCATGTGCCCTCAGATAATTCGGGAACAGGAGGACATGGGTGAAACTGCCGTGGCTAGTTTCAGAAAAGGTTTTGTCTGTGGAGCTCATTGCCACAAGATACAGTGGAGGCAGCAAAGTTAGCTGCACTTAAAAATATGTGAGTACAGGTATATTATGTATGCTTATGTAGGAAACGACAGGATTATAATAGTATGTGGAAAAGTAAATGGCTTCTGCTTATAGGACTACTAGCTAGTTCAGGGTATGCAAGTATGTCTTTTTGGGACAGATTTGCTGTAGCAATTGTTACAAGAGCTAATTGCTCTTGTACCTTTTGCAATGACTTCTGAAATACTTGGTGCTGGCAACTATTGAAAGTAGGTTAATGTTCCATACTGTCTTATTCCAAACTGTAAATAAACCACAATTTTATTTATTTATTTGCACTTTATTGAAAATAGAAGCAAGAGAGGAAACTAATAGAGTAAAATGGAAAAACAGATGTATAGAAGGCCATACTCTGGACTGTTGTTAACAGAAATACGTATGATTGCAATTGATCCCATGGCTGCTAAAAGCTAGCTGGGATGTAGTGATGTTACTGACCATGGAGTAGCAGAAGTTTAGAGGTAGTTGCATCTTTAAAGTAGGGAAAGGTCTAACAACTGCCATACTGTTTCAAAGCATGGGTCAGGAATTAAGATGTCCTGGAAACAGAAGCAAGATGTTTATGGTTTCATTAACAACAAAATCACTTATTCATGATCGTTATTTTTCAGGAAGCTGTTCTCGTGCTTGAGAAATGTACTGGTCAGCACAGCAATGGCTTAAAATAGCGTTTTAGATGCTATAGCACTGGCATTAGAGCCCCACTGGCAAACATCCAGGATGCCTGTAAAAAAAAAAAAGAAAAATGCTTTAAATATTGAAGCTTCAGATGACAGCTTCTGATGTTTAAATTTTCTAAAATTTTAAAGCTATATGCCTATTTCACAAAATATTTGAGAGTAAGCTTAAAGTCCTGTGAAGGGTTGCTTGATAGGAACAATTCTTATTGGCAACACAATAATTAACTACTATAGAAGCACTTGTAGGGAGGGTAGCTGAGTTGTTGGAGCTGTGCAGAGCATAGTGATAACAGCACTAGTGAGGTAAAAATAAACTTCAGCAGTTGGATTTTTCTGTTCTTCTTGCTTGTGTATATTTCAAATGCTTGGCTCTATGTTAGGGTACACTGTAGGCCTTTCTAGGCTAGTTCTTCTTTATAAACATAAAAATGTGTTTAGTGGTTATGTGATGGAATTTGAAGTATGTTTGTCCGTTTGCAGGATGCTGCAGGTACCAGGAGGAGGGATGGCCTTTAGCAGCCTCCTTTCCTGCTTCTCCCTGAGTCATCTTGCCTCAAGGCCTTCCCTGGTGATAACCCCTCTAAGAGTGTGTGTGGATAACTCCATTAGCTAGAGCTAATGAGTAAATAGGCAAGTAGCAAGCACTTAAAATTACCAGGTTCTTAATTTTGCTGCTGTCTGCTAAAGAGTCAGAATAAAAGATGTGAAATGCTTCCTGTGCTGCTGCCTTCCATTCTGTCAGGTGAAAGCTGTTACCAAAGCTGCTCTGAACTGTCTTCACAGTAAAAATAAATAAATAAATGAACAGGAGAGTTCAGCTTGATTCATGCCTGTGTGGCCATATTTGCAACCAGGGCACTAATTGTCACTTTAAAGTGTGTTACTGGGACTCTGAGATGTAGCGTAACTTTTTTCAAAACACTCCGTCGTCACACTGCTGCTTTTTCAAACTCTTAAAGTAAGTAACAGTGAGGAGGAATTTGTCTTCAGGCTACTAATAAATTCTGGAGCACATTTTTCAGGACTTCCGGATTTCTGGAGTTGCTGGCGTATCAGGTGCCCTGCAGATCAGCAAGCACGTCACAGGTCACTAAACCCTAAAGGAGACAAGTAATCTACTTAAGGATTTTTTTCCCCTGACTTTATTTAGAACTTCTGGTTTGTCGTGTAATGAAAATAGCTTTCTTCTAAATGTGTTGTATTTCTGGTTTAATCTGTCCAACAGCAGAACACTGACACAGAGTAGAATGTGTGTATTTTGTCCAGTCTGTGGAGATGAATGTTTTGCTTAATGAGTTTGTGCTTGGAGAAGACTTGAGTATCATCCCCAAACCAATACTGTTGTGGGAAGGATATGACTTAAGGATTTTTAAGATTTAATTAAAAAGATTAAAAAATCCTTGAGTTAAAGATTTTTAAGTCAAAACCTGGGTTAAGACAAACCTCATGTACTGTATCTGGCTGTTTCTCTCCTTATCAGGTGGCTTTTGGCTAAATATTAGTATTGAATTTGGCCTGCAGCACCTGTTTCCAGGAATCCTACTGCAGAAGCTGGAGTCTGCTGTGACTCTTCAGGGGTTGTACTTGGTGTTTGGAGAGGATGTTTGATTAGTTTTTAAAGTGGAATGTGATGTGGATTGTACATAAATAATAAGTTATGTTGCAAGTTAGCAGTAAAATGAGGAATAAATTTAGAAATGTAAGAAGCTTGTTGATATTGTTTTAAAAATAAAAAGTTTGGTAAAACTTTTTTTTTTATATTAATGACAGTTACTAAAGCCTGTTAGACACCATAACAGTTTGTGTTTGACGTGTAGAAAATGCCTCAAATGTTCCCTGTTGGCTGCAAAATCACGTAGTATTGGAGGAAATTACTATGTTTGGCTTAGAATACAAAATTCAAAAAACAAGGTAATATACTCCCAAGTCATTGCATGGCATATAACTCATGTATAAGACCAGTTAGCAGATAGGGTTTTATTTAGTGTTAGTGTCTTGGCATGAATTTTTATACTTGATATGTAAAACAGGTTATAGACCAAAAAAAATATGCAAAAAGTTTATCTTTCCATCACCTTCATGAAGCATCTTGATTACAAGAGTAGAAAGTGTCGTATAACACTAGCTGAGATAGGATTAGCCAAGTCTTCTACTTTGACTACTGCTTATGAATTTTATTTCTTCCTCATGCTGGATTGTCTGTGTTTGAAATTTTCATCATATTATATTCTAGATGATACTGTAAAATGCTGTGTATATGGGAATTCTGAGGTGATACATTGTTTGCTTAGTTTTGAATATTTTAAACTTCTCAGGAGATGGGTACAGAATTATTGGAAGTGGAATGACATAAAGAAATAATGACCGTAATTCTTACTATGCTAGTGTTTACCACATGCTGCAGCTCACATCTGCTGGAAGAGGGACAAACATGAGCATCTTATATTCTTGGAAGATAAACTGCGTACTAAAGATTGGTGAGGGGGATGCAGTCACATTTATAAACTACTTATGTGTAGCTTTACTCTTAAGAAAATGTATGTGACCCTCTCTAAGACAGCTTTGTTAATATCTCTAAAGTATTGTAGGACAAAGGGATCTGAAGAAGCTGGGGACTTGATCTATATCATGAAAAAGACAGCAATTTGTATATTGCTGAGTAATACAGGACAGTGGGGCCTTTGAAGATCAGGAGTAGAAGCTTGACTGCAGGGGAAAACTGAGGTCGTGAAGGTGGTTAAGTAGCCAAAATACAGGATAAAGAGGGGTGATGGTGATCAAGACTAAAAAGAGTATATTCTTATGGAAGAAATATTCTGGTGAAGAATGTTTATAAACACTGGTGGGTGAGAAGGGGCAGGTAAGAAGATAAAGCCAAGACTATTGTAAATATGTCCTCTTCCTCCAGATACTACTCTGTAACAGTACGTATTGTTTTAGCCCTTTATTTTAAGCTGCTATACTTACGCTGTATGTTTAGGTAGATTTAATTTGTCTGGTTAGCTCCTTTTTCAGAAGCATTTTCTACACTGGAATTGAATTTTGATCTCACAAGTGTTAAATCTTGTCTTTTCCATGTTCGTGGTACTGTGGAAAATTAAGATGTGCATGTAAGAATTGTATGTGTAAGTTCTGCTTCCCACATATAAGAGGATATATCTGTGATGAACAGTTCAACAGCATATAAACGTCTAAACTGCTCTCGACATGCCAAGTGATTCAGTAGAACAATGGCTGCTGAGTTGGATAAGTTTATAAATCTAATTAGTCTAATAACTTAGTGCCAATAATTTTAATAGGTGGCTCTTGCACAAGCTTCTATTATGCAATCGGTTATGATTTCAGCAGACGTGTTTGAAGTATGCAGTACTGGTTAATAGGCTGTGGGGATGGATGGAATGTTATTTCTGCCGGATGAGGACTTAAGGTAAGGTGCTCCTGATAGACCTCTTCTTTTTAATTATTTGAAACTAAGTTATGACTCTGTTTTGCCTTTGAAAAGAATTGTCACTGCCATTCTGGTTTTGGAAACAATCATGCTTTTGTAATTAGGGGTTTGAGACTAATGGAAGAAAATTATGAAGAATATTGCCGAGTTTCTACTGTTGCTGAGTGTTGAAATACTTCAGTTAATTGATGTGGCTTAAATCCTTTTCAAAACTTTATACCAAAATGGTACTGAAATTCTTTTAAGTTAAATGAAAAAAAAAATTATAAAAATCATGTGCGTAGAGTGAGGAGAAAGATAAAGCTCTGAGAAGAAACACCTCAGTGCCTAATTTGCCCTTTGTAAATTGCTTTGAAATCAGTGGCTCCTGATGTTAGGGCCCTTAAAAAATGCAAAGGAGAATAGAAACACTTGCATGTTATGTAGATCTCTACTGAAAAGCTTAATATGTGTTTTAGTATCTGACTTATTTTAAAATATAAACTGCTGAAGTCCGGAAGCTTTAGGAGATACCAGGTGGAAATGAATGGAAGTAGAATTTAAGTGATTGTGTTTACTATTAAATCTATTCATTGTAATGAGACTGAAATGCAAATATTTTTGCATTGTTTGAAATTCATGCGGAAAACATAAATTGTCCTAAGGACTGTGGAACCCAAATCAGATGCTTGTGTAACGCTGTTTTTCTATTTTGGTTTGGATGATTTGATCCCCCGTGTTATTTAATCTTTTCAGTTGCTTCACAAAAGATCCTTGCATGGCACTCCAGTATCAAAACAAGCTGTTAAATTCTTTGTACTGATAGTTTTTGTCCTTTAAAGGTTAGTATAATCAGTACAAACAATTAGCTGTGTAATGGAAAGCCTACTTAATGAAAAAAAAAACCACCCAAAAATCAAACCAAAACAAAAACACCCAGCCATGGGAGTCCCATCTGTAAAGGGAAATGGACAACCAATCTTTATTTTAACTTTTCAGTCGATACTTGGTGATTCTTGCGATTCTACGTAGATCTAGGAAGAGGATTCTTAAGATATTTAGCATTTATGATGCAGTAGTTATTTCAGTGCTATATCTAGGCAGGATTAATTTCAAAGCCTTTAACAGATCCTTATTATTTCTAGATATTTGGAACCCATTTTTCCCTGGAGGAAAACTGAGTGATGTAGCCAAAGAATTTTCTATTGGAATTTACTCACAACCATCTAAAAATTCATTGAGATTTTGAACCACAACTGCTTATTTCTGTTTGATTCTTTTTTTTTTCTTTTATTTTTTTTTTTTTTTTTTTTTTTTTTTTTCTTTCTGTCTGAATGACTCTCTAAGGGAATATTAGCATGGGGGTGGTGTGTGTGAAATATGAATTGCCATGGTTTGGTGTGTAGTTGACTATATTTGAACCTCTCATCTTTCTCTTGCACCAGTGAACCCCCAAAATAGGAATCTGGGTACCTTCCCCTTAAGGATTTTGATCTTTCACAACTGGGACTTTTTTGAATAGTTTCTGAAACTTCTTATATCCTTAAGGCTTTTAATAATGTAGCTTTAGCTGAAACATGTGTATACTTAGGAATATTCATGATTCATGCTACATCTCTTCTACTGTGTTCACAGTATAGTATTTTCTTTACCACTAATGTGGCTAGTAGTTTATAAAAAATAGAAGAGATGTCAAGATTTTTAAAGCCATGATATCTTTGATGTTTAAAACCTTATTTTATTATACAGAATATAGAAATGTAATATGAAATGCCCATGATAATTTCCAAGTCTTTGGACTAATTTAAATAAATCACTGTCTTTAAAGAGTCCCGAGTGACTGTAAGTGTTCACTTGATAACTGGAGAGGAGCAATTTAGTCTTCTTAATTCTGCTTGTGGATTTGAATTAATACAACTCAACACTTAAAAAAATCCACAAAAATCACAAAACCAACCAAAGAAAAAAAACCCCAGCCAACCAAAAAAAGTTCATGGTAATATTCATGCTTCAAGATGGGTTGGACTATCTGCTTTCTTACTCTTTTGGTTTATTTAGTAGTCTTGGCATGCAAGTGTCTAGTCTAGTCACACAAATGTCCCAAAGCATCCTTATGAAAATCTCTTGAAGTCAATAAATAAAAAAATATCATCCCTGAATATTACGTGCTCTCTTTGCACTTTTTGGAACTGGCTCTTTGAAGTGTCTGTTTCTCTTCACACTTTTTTTTTTTGTCTTTTGGTGTTTGTTGGGTCAAGGCATAAAGATAGATAAAAGGAAATTCACACATTTTCTGTAGCTGTCTCTTGGCTCTTCAGTTGCAAAACAAGTAGTTATAAATTAAAAGTATGGTTATTGCACAGATCTAAGACTGTATCAGTTGAAAAAGATTTACCATCTTCACTAAATGTTTTACACTCTTGAAATTAAAACTTTAAGATGCAAACTTTTTTTGTGATGCCCTACTTTCATTGTGTATAGATTTTTTGTTACAAGTCAATAATAGGCTGTTCCCATCAGTGAAGATCTGCTATACTGCCTGGAAAATATTCTTGACAAACAGAGAAAAGCTTCCCCTGAATTGGGAAATACCAAATTGTGACATGTGTAAACAAGAAAGTTTACCGATTTGATAATGAAGTGTCAGAACGATATGTTAAATATAGTTACTTAATAACCTTGTGGTACATTGTGCTTCACTGAATGTGCCATAGTTCCTGTAAGGAAAAGACCTGCTTTTCTGAAAATCAGTATACAGTTCTCTTGCAGGCAGCTTCTGTTTTCCTATAATGAAGTACAAATACCATTGCTACCCACCTTTTAAAAAATGGGCAGGAAGAATGGAAGGTGGTCTGTTTGTTGCTAGCCTTGCTTGCTTCTGAGTCTCAGAAGTTGGTACACTGGAACATCTTGCAACTTAATATTACTTTTGTAGCTTCTTACTCTTTTCTGCTGTCTGACTCCGGTTTGAGCAGCAGGGTTGGTCTAGGTCGTCTCCAGAGATCCCTTCCAAACTCAGCTAGGTGGTGATCCTCTGAGAGATTCAACCCACTTCTGTACCTTGTTCTTTTAAATTATTTTACTTGTGCAGCAAGGAAACATGTTTACTTGTTTGGTGATTTCATTATTTTTTTTTTTTAAGAAATGAGCTTAAAAATTGGGACCCATGATGGTAAATCAGGAACTGGAGGCAGTGCTTCACTAAAACCGAGGTAACATTCTTCATTACAGAACTGAAACAAGAAACCTGGAAAATCTGATGTTTTGGATGTAAACGGCAAGCCTGACTTACGTTAGTGCTCTTAAGCTTGCAGTTAAACGTGTTCTAGAGAAACAAGAATTAACTTACTCCTGACACGCCTGCATTTTATTTAGATTTTTTTTGTTGTTGTTGTTTTTGCCAGGGACTTTTTTCAAGAAACTTGATGTAGATACTACTGGATATTTCAGTGACTGGCTTGGTTCAAGCAGCTTGCTTCCTTCCTAAGGTCCCTTTATCTTTCTCTGTTTGCTGTCTGCATCTTTGCCTTCCTCCCTGACATGTTGGTTTGCTTTGTTTGATGACTTCAGATGGGGTGTTTTGGAAGGGGAAAAGAGCAGGAGATGCAGTGAATTCAACATAGTATTTTGTCTCTGTTAATCCCATGGTTCTGGCAGGGTTTATGGTCCAAACTCAGTTTTGTTTATATGACATTATATGATTGTCAGTTTGACTTAAAAGTAGCAAGTTTTAGCAAGCTATAGAATTTGTGTGCAGTTTATATCTTAAGTGCTACTATTGTGAGTACTTATTTTTAATGAATCTAATTTATTATGCTGTAGTTTGAGAGAGAACATGTAGCTTTCTGTGAAAGTAAAATTTATAGAAGCATCATAAGGAAAACTGCTGGTTGTGCAATCTATAACTAAGATTAGTTTCACCCTTTGCTGCCTTATAACCATGTCACGTCCCCTTTCCTGACTCCTTCAGTCTTGGAATCCACAGTGCAATTGGCAAAGCTGCCTTGAGCTCAATCCTTTGGGACTGAGGGTTTTTTAATTTTGCTATGTGTATTTTTGAGGAGACCTCTAAGGAAAGAAGAAAATCTTGTCTTTGGTCCTGTGTTCTCAATTCCTTTTCACTGGCGCTTGTAGAGGAAGCTTGAAGTAAAGAACTATGAAGTTTGACAGAGTATCGCAGCAGAACCTACTGATCTGTTGTCTGTTTGTCAACTCTTCCACTTTTCATGTTACCCCATTGCTTTGGGCAGCAGTCTGTGAGCCTCTGGAGAACTGTCAACATCTGCAGGCTCTCAAACTCCTTCCAGAGGAGGCAGCAGCTCAGTAGGTGTAGATCATCACATGAGCAGAGAGCCACATCCATTGGACTTCATGTCTCAAAAAGTATTAAGGGATCACTAGGTCAAACAAGGTATTTTAGACCTGCTGTTTCCAGATATTCTAGCACTGGAAAGTTTCTGTTCGTTGCTTATTTTGTGTCTTCTGAACTAGTAGGGAATGTGGCATAAATGCATGATTTGGTGAAAATAATATGCTCAGACTTTTGTTATACTAGTAATTCAGAACTTGTTAAGTTTTTTGTGGTTTTGCTTTGGCCAGTGAGCAGACCAGAGTGGGTGTATTGGAGCCAAGAAAATGGAATATGCTTTTGAATCCTTATTCAGATTTATTCAAACTATTTTTCCCATTTGTTAAGTTGCTAACTGTCTTTGGTAGATAACTTGAGGCAAAGCAAAGGTGGAGGAATTGGCAACTTCATGTTCCTCTTTAAACACCCTGTTTTGAGCCTGATGGTTACCTTTTCATGAACTTCTGTGAAACTTTTTTGAAAAAGCTGGGATGTTCGGTATTAAAAGAAACAGGAGAGAGCGGATATCTCTAAGTCTGTCTTCTTGCCAGATCCTGTATTTTGGTGTCTGATTATATCACCATGACAACAAGAGTTTCACAAATTATAAGCCTGGTTTCCCATGGTGCGTTTTTAAAGATTCATTGGTATTACAGCTGAGAAATTGCCAATATTTCAAATGTCATCCTGAAGGTACCTGGATGAAAATGGGGGCTAGTCTAAGGATAAAGTCTATGTGAGAAACAAACCAGTGATGGTAGCCTCCTAACTGAGTTAAATTATCTCAGATAGTAAATTTTTTCCTGAGGTTGGAAACTGCTGGAAAACTGTAAGAAGGTGCTTTCTTTAAACACACAGCATAGGAGTTGAGGAAAGCTCAGCAAAACCACTTAAGGAATTTTGTTGCATTTCTGCTGCAATCTTAAGTTGAGAACTCCCAAATTCTTTCTGACCAGCCTTTTCACAGAATCGTGGAATTGGCAGAGTTGGAAGGGACCTCTAGAGATCATCTAGTCCAACTCCCCTGCTAAAACATGATTGCCTAGAGCACATCACTCAGGACTGCATCCAGACAGGGCTTGAAGGTCTCCAGAGAAGGGGACTCCACAATCTCCCTGGGCAGCCAGTTCCAGGGCTCTGTCACCCTCACTGTAAAGAAATTTTTCCTCATTCGAATGAAACCTCCTGTGTTCCAACTTGTGCCTGTTGCCCCTCATCCCATCACTGGGAACCACTAACAAGAGTCCGGCTCCATCCTCCTTCAACCCACCCTTCCAGATACTTATAAGCATTAAGAAGGTCTCCCCTCAACCTTCTCCAGGCTCAAGAGTCCCAGCTCTCTCAGCCTTTCCTCATAAGGGAGATGCTCCAACCCCTTAATCATCTTTGTTGTCCTACGCTGGACTCTCTCCAGTAGTTCCCTGTCTCTCTTGAACTGGGGAGCCCAGAACTGGATGCAGTATTCCAGCTGTGGCCTCTACTGGTGCAGAGTAGAGGAGGAGTATGACCTCCCTTGACCTACTGGCCACACTCTTCCCTATGCAGCTCAGAATTCCACTGGCCCTCTTTGCCATTTTTTTAAAATGTTTAATTCTTTCTAAGAAAGTATGTGCTACCTTTCATAAATGTGATTTTGCTTCTGTGGAAATATTTTGAACTCTGCTTTGTGTTAGGTAAACCAAAAATAAGGTAATATACGGTGAAGGGCATCTGTTCCTCCCCAGCCTCAGAGGTCTGAGGATGGGGAAGAAACTTATTTTTTTGTTCAAATGTCGTTCTCTTCTACTTTTGACTCATCTGTTGTGTTCTGTTATGCTGCAGCTTCATGTTCTAATATAAAACCGCTTTGGTTTCAGTTGGTTCCTTATTCCATACTGTCTCTTGGATTGTATTTATTCTAGCATAGACTACTCTCACTTCATATTTTTCTAAAACACATTTGTATTGAGGGGGTCTCAAAGGAAGAAGGCTCCTGAAACTGAGCCAAGGATACTTCAGACTGGGCACTCAAACCCATTTGCAGTTGGAGAACACTTTCAAAACATTTGTCTGTGCTTTGATTAGTTAAAGAGGAAGGGATTTCTGAAATGTTGGGTACTTAAAACCTGGGAACTTAATGTTCTTTTTCCCCCAGTACAAGCAATTAAAAGAAATGTGGGGAAGAACAATTATATCTATTGCAAAATACTCTTAACAGGGCCTAATTTCTTCAAAATGCTTGACTGCCAGCTCTGGTAAGTGCTAATGTGTGCACTGATCATCCAAAAAAAAAAAAAAAAAATCAAAATTGCAATAAAATTTGACTTGGTAAATTCAACTCATCAATTTCATCTTGATAGTACCCGTTACACCTTTTAACATTTTTGCACAGTGATGCCAAAAGTTTTGATATGTCCTTCATACAACATAAAGTAGTAAAATGGGAGTGATAACAAAAAATAATTTGCCAGCTTTGCATATTATTTGAAGGATAAATTTTAGTATTAGCAGCTCTCTTGTCAAGCATAGCAATCAGTGCTTTTAATAAGTGTTCTCACTGGTAGTGTTGTATGATATTAGAATGGCTCTTAAACATTTGGCAAATAAGGGGGTGTTGAACAAACTGCATTTGAACAGTGTTTAAAACCAAAAACCATATAAGCTTGCATCAGATCATGAAAGAAAAGCTGAATTGTACTTAAAAATAGGATGGCTGATGCAATAGGCAGGCTAATGTTGAAGCCTAAGTATTATACCCATAATGTTGGCTCCAGTCCTGCCAGTGGCTTCATAAATGAAGAAAGTTGATGCTGCAAGAGTGTTCGAGTTGGAGTTCACTCCAGTCCGTGGTTCTGGTACAGGGGGAGTGTAGGATATAGGAACCAACTTAAAAAGATTTGAGTTAGAAGTCTGTTGTTTTTGCCTCCAAAGAAATTTTTTATTATTATTTGAGAAACGAGAAGTTTCATGAGTGCTGGAGTTTAAAATAAAATAAAAATAAAAAATAAATCCCAGGCTGGGCTGCTGCTGTCTCATTTTGGGATGTGCTGCCTGGGTAACTGGTCATTGTCCATCAGAAGGAGGAATGCTGGGGCTACCTCTTGCCATCGCTTGCCTTGTGGATGCAGAAGTAGGGCTATGCTGGTCATTACTCCATTGCTTTCATGACACTCCAATTTTTGGGGTGTCAAGCTGGATTTAAATTGAACAGTGGCTTGAAAGGTTGCTTTGTAGAGGCACAATGCAGAAATTCTTGGTCTGTTTGTTTTGAAGACCAAATCAAAATTGAGATGGAACTGTGTGTAGTGGGCACTGATCTGTCAGAGTCTGGGTGGTTTATCATTGCAAAACATTCCAGTGCAGTAACTTGAAATTTACAAGTTTATGGAATTGTAAACTGTCTGTAAAGTGAACTTTCAGTAAATTTTATGAATTTACTAAACAAAATGAATAATTCTAATAAAATATGGAGATGAGTTTATTGTTATGATAGCTATGAGCCTTTTCTTCCTTTAAGTTGTAGTTCTTGTGTTTAACGTTAATGCTCTGAAATGGATCGTTAAGCTTGTGTGAATTTGGCTTCCTCATCGTAACACTGGTTCCTCCCAGTGAATTGTGTACTTTATGACTAGGCCGTGTAGAGGTGGATTACTGACATCCTTGTCCATAGTGTCATGTTTTTACCTCAGATTAACTTTGTTTACACTATACATTCCATGTTCCAAATGAACATGTAATCGTGGTTTCAATTTGCCTTATGATAGGTGTAAAACAGGGCAGTTGGATGATACTGACTTCTTATTGCTAGCTGCTAAATAGACAGAATTTTTTCTTTACATTAATACTTCAGACATTGCTCAGAATAACAATTTGACCTGATTTAAGTGATTAAAAGAAGAGAGAAGGGGTACGTACTGTGTTAATGCATGCTGGGGAATGGGTGGTAAAAGAAGATACAAAGTGGTTGTCCGTAGTGAGAAGGATGTTAAGATTCACATTTTGCCTCTTTATTTTCCTTTTAAAATTACATGTTCTCAGTAGTGTATTTTACAACTGTTTATTAAGTGGCAGTTAAATATTAATCATATGTTTGCATACTTTTTTAGTCTGTACTTGGTAGTATTTTGCTGCAGTTGGAGCTGTGGGTACTGTGGAGCTCAAAAATCTCTACAGTCCAGTTAATGATTCATTTCCTTTAAGGCCGAGGTTATCACGGTCAAATTTATTGGCTCTTTGAAAACGGTCTGCCAATGTATGTGCTGCTCATAGGTGTTCAAGTGATTCCACTTGAGTTGGTAGGTGTACCCTTCCCGACGTCCTTCTGCCCCCACTTTGGAGATGGGAAGTGTCTTCCATACAGTTTTGTTGAATGCAGAAAATATGTTTCACTGTATGCGTTTGTAAGGAATTGCTGTTAAGTACGAAAACAAATTATTACTTGATTATGATAATGAGACTTTCAATATTTTGTTGGCCTTTTTGATTTTTCTGAACCCTTTTTATCTGTCTACATATTTTAAATGTACAAGAGAAAAATGTTATTGAAAATGTTAAGTCATAAGATCAGTAATTGATGCATTATGATACATTGCTGGAAAAGCGAACTTTGGATTAGCATAGGGTTGAATATGCCATGTTTCTGAAACCCACATTCAGTTAATGTGGAAAAAAAATTGTTATAATGCTGTATTACTGTGTGTAATACTGTGTATTATTTAGTGCTCACCGGAGTGAGGCTTAGAGCTTCTCGATAACAAAGTTGTGCAGTTGCCAGTGCAAGTACCATTAGAATGTGTTTTATTGGGAACCGTATATGATTCTTCTGTCTTGCAGGCCGCTTAAATATATATGCATGCTTTATTTTGTAAAATAGAATGAAAGAACTTAACTGGTAAATGGCAATTCCCTGACGACTTGAAAAAAGGACATGAAAAGCTTGCCAAGGCCAGGAATAGCAGACTGTTACAGTAAGTCACATCTTGGAGTACGAAGTTGGCAGTTCTGTTTGAGGTATTTTTTTGTTGAACTGAGTTCTATGATAAAAACAGTTAAGAAATAAAGGAATAGAAGATTACCTGATGTCCACAAGTAAAACTATATACGTGAAATAGTTGTATAATGCTTGTCCAGCAAAAAAAAAAGGAGTGAGGGGGAAACAGTTACGTAATATTAAACTCTGATCTAGTTTGCAAAATGCTTATGGGAATTGCAGTTATGCAGATACTAAACTATGAATTAAGAATAATTTAAAACTTGGGGAAATAGCTGTTTGGAACAGTAACTACACTTAAAATACAGGCTCGTTCTCAGTTGAATTCTGTGTAATGTAATGCTTAACTCTAGATTAATGACTCTAGAGAATGAATTTTGAGCATGTGCCAACAGTGAAGGACTTTTATTAGGCATCTGCATTGCTATTTTCTTCACGTTGGCCGTATCAAACTTTGTCACGTTTGCTATGCTTTTCTTTTTGTACATTTCAGTAAACTAGAAGATGGAGTTTGACTTAATTTAAGAATGTGAAAGGTAGTTTTCTAATAGAAACTGTTTACACAAAGAAGTAATGGCAGCATGGAATGTTTGTGAGATTTTTTTTTAGGGGGTTTTTTTTTAGTAGTTAGAAAGCAATTAAATAGAAGATACAATAGTTTACATGTAATTACAGCTAAAACCTGGGAAGTTTATTGCAGATCTCTCTTAGTCCCACTGCAAACTAATTTTAGAACCTTGCCTTAAAAAGAAAATGTGATGGAAGGAAAGGAACCTTGTTGGTGTTTTGTAGGAGAACTGATCTTAAGAACTTACAGTCAGGAGGTTTTTATTAAATAGAACAACTGTGTTGAGGAGACACTGACCTTTACGTTTTGGCACAGAAATAAGAGATCAGACAACTAATTTCATGCTGAAAGAGTCATGTCAAGAGTATCTGGTGTGTGGTGGTGTCAGACTTGCTTCAAAATAAACTATCCGTGTTGTATGTTTTAATCATACACAGAAGTGTTCAGTAATGTTTGAAATGGTGGGGTTTTTTATCAAGAGGGGTTACACTGTCTTACGTGTTTGCCTGAGTGCGTGGGAAGCTCTTTTTTATCTGCCCTGAGTTGTGTTTATTTTGGTCAATGAAGTCTTGACTCAAAAGAGTGAAGGAGGGTCCTGTGAGATTCAGGGTATGGTTAATGCTCTCCAAGCCAGACCAGTCAGTGGGGTAAGTTTCTATTTTGGTGTGGTTGTTCAATGTCTGTCTTTTTCCCTGTTCTGAATAATTTTGTGAAAGCAGTAATAGAATAGTAATAGGCTAGAAATAGATCCTCATGTGTTTTTCATGTGTATTCTTTTGTTGCATATGACTTGATGCTGCTGTTTGTATTATTTTTTTTTCTTCTTGCACACAACCTAAACCAAGTGCTAATATTTCAACAGATACAGAATGACAGTCAAACATTGCACACTGGTATATGCCTGTGAAGAGGCACTGCCAAAGTTAATTCTGTCTAGTGCAAAAGCTGGGAGTTCTGGCTGATCACAGCAGGTAGGTGTGAAGGTGCTTGCATGAAGAGAAGATATAGGGGCAACCCAATGCAAACAGTTTTAATTACACAGAGCCAAATTGATACATTCCAAATGGCTTTACATCAGCTGCTTTATGAATGTTTTTATAATAAAACCTGTGGTGGTCTGATTCTAAGTCCTATTTGAGAGAATTAGGCAATTTTAATTTGATACTAAGATCTGGGTGAATTAGAGGCATTAGTCCAATAAGGAAAGCTAAGTCAACAAATCTTCAGAAAACATTTAGTCAGATAATTAAAGACAACATGTTTTGTGCTGTGGTAGCAGTACAATATAGTCTAGAATGCTTATATACTCTACTAGGTGAAAATAAAAAATGTAATTCTAATCTAAAATGTGACTGTATGTGAGACTTTTAAAACTTGAATCTCGAACTTAAGAGTCAGACTGTTACAGAGATATCATTGGTACTTGCACGTCATTTGCAAGTCACGACTCTAAATTGGTTTCTGTCTCCACTGTCACCAGCTTGTGCTGGACAAAAGTAAACCCTGGTTACTCACTCACTTCATGCTGGAGAACTTGCACAGCTTACAATAGCATTTGACATCAGTTTGTCTCAGCAGTAACAGTCACTGAAAAACTCAGGCTGGTTATGATTGTACAGTCCTTACTGCTACTGAAAACGAGGAGAGACTTAAGTCTGTTGGTCAGACTGCATGATAAATTTGGAAGCTCTAGAGTCAGGAAGTTCTTTTAACATGAAAAATGTAGAAATTAGTATTTGATACTGGAAGTACCTAAGTACTGAATTCTGAAATGCATATTTTGAGTACTTTCCAAAGTAGGACTTCTCAAAAAGCAGCTTTTAAAGTAGCAATTTGTTTGTTTAACTTTCATTTTCTGGTGCACCCATGTTGCCCTTTACTAGCATTAATCTATTAAATATATAGATATTTGAGTAATTATTGCATGAAAAGGTGTATTTTTGCTGTATTTGAGTTTTTCAAAAATCCCAGACACCAGAAGAAAGTCAAGAAGATCAGGGTTCAAAACCTACAGAGAAAAGCCTTGAGCTATTCTCACCTGAAAATTCAGTTTGAATTTTACCCTGCCCTGCCCAAAAATCTCAGAACAACAAAAGCAATCACGATCATCCAGTCTGGTATGTCTATTGAGCAGTACTGGAATCTTTCCTCTTAATATTGCTTATGTGTAGTATTTCAGCTTCCAGGTTCTGCAGGTAGACTGACTCAAATACTCTGTCCAGAGAAGTGTAGGAATTATGTGAAGATTGAGAACTCAGAACTGGTGCTTTTTTGAAGGGGAGGAAAAAAAAAAAAGTGTCAGAATTGCATGTAAATAGAATCACATTAAAAGAAGCAAGCCATGTATTAAGAGCTAAAAAGAAAAGTACAAAGACACTGTTAATGTTAAGAAACTGCAGATTTTGTGCAACTTTCCTCAAAGAAATTCAGGTTGTGCATAAATATTTTAACATTTGGTGGCTCTCTTAAGGAGGAAAGAAGTGAACAACTTGGCATCATATGATGTCTTAAAAACACTGATTTCCTTTTTTAATTTTTTTTTTATACCAGCTCATGCACTCTGCCCAGAAGCACAGAATTTCCCTGAGGCTGAATGAGGGTCTGTCTTTATGACAGAAATGTATATTAGTGCCAGTAAAGTCTGTTAATCTGGTTCAAAATGTGGTTTAGTTAGGCCAAAAAAAAAAAAATAAAAATTTGCTCTCAGCTGGTTTTGGCATACAAAGTTGACAAGACACAAAAAGCATGTTTAATAAGACATGTAAAAACACTATTGCAAAACAGTTTTTAAAAAATAAAACAGAATTATAACTGTTTAACAAATACCCATTTCTTTAATTCTATAGAATTCATGCATCTATTAATTGGAACTATTTTTACAAGGTGATATTTTCTGTAATCAACCGATTACCCTATTTTATATCCCCAGTGTTTTTCTGTTGTTACCTGTGTATCAACAAGAAATGCTGGCTGTGTTTCTGTGACAGCTGCATACAGTTTGGGAGTTCTGTCACGCCAAGTTCAGAAAAGCTGTAGCTTTTTTACCAGTCCTAAACTGGCCACGGGAAGGGTGTTTTGGGGATTGGTACCTGCACCAGTCTCGAGTAGGTATTGCTGGACAGCTTGTCTGATAATCCAGACAACTCAGTGGCCTTCTATGGTTTTCAGTAGGCCTTTAAAGAAGTTGAACACAAAACGTTTCTGGAGAGAGGATAAATGCTTTAAAACATTCTGAGATTCAAGAAGTCAAGATGGCTCACATTCTGTTTGTCTTCAAGTTGTGGGTTTTTTGTTTTTGGTTGTTTTTTTTTTCAACAAAACCAGGAAGCGTGACACTAAATCTTTTCAAATCAACACATCGATCAATTGTTTTGCTGCCTTTTTTCCATCTTGGCACTTGATGATGTTATCTGGTACAGCTGTTGTAACGCTTAATGACTTCTTCCCTTCTCTCCTGTCAATTCCTCTCCTCCCCTTCCCACTCAAAAAAAAAAACAACAAAACCAGGAAGTTTTAGGAAACTAATATTTTTTTCCTAGTGTCAGTAGCTTGGAATTTAAGCAATCAGACTTACATCACTCCTGTTGATACTTTAATATGCATGTCATGTTGGTGCTAGTTTCCAGGGGAAAGATGCCTCGCTAAAATTTGTTGTTCTTATAATGTTTATTCTGAATAACAGTTCACCTGGATGCTGGTGCATAGATCCTGCAATGGGTTTGCAGCCTGCACGTATTTCTAGAGGTATGACTAATGGCAGCAGGACAACAACTATTTAACCTAGAACAAGTTTCATTTTAGGAATGGCAAATACACCATGTGGCTAGTTGCACTTTAAAGTAATTGCATGATGCTTGATAATTTCAATTTGAAAAATAGTTGATTTAGCAGCAGGTAACTGAATTGGATCTGGCAGTTTGTGTTTTGTTTCCATGGTCTTTCACTTGGATCTTGTAGTTGTTGGAGCTGCAGCAGTAGAAATAAAATATTGTTGCTTATATTCTATACCATTTATCAAACATACAGAATCAGTTTTTTGCTTATTTTGCAGGTGCTGTTTTGTAGAATTTACTCACAATTGTTTAAGCTTTTCTTTACTGGCTATTGAGCAGAATCACACTGATGCAGAAAAATGGGGATTGCTCTTCACTGGCTCTTGAATTAGTGAGTAGCAGTGGAAGCTGCTATGTAGATAAGGAAGGCAGAAGAAAGCACTAAAGGGAGTTTTCCTCCCAGAATATTTATCAACAGTCAGGTCACCATGGAAAGACATTGCAGAGATTCCTTCTTTTGCCACAAGAAGATGAGAACATTGATTATAGGATTCCTTACCTTCTTCTGTACGCTCATGAACAGAACTACCCGTGCCTTTCCTGACTTCGTTTGTATATGAAGATCATCAACATAAGTTGTTTTTGTGTCATCGCAGCCATAATTTCTTCCTGCTCCAACTAGAAGAATCCCATCACAGCCTGCACTTGAGGTAAATCAGCAAACTCTACGGTACAGTGACTGAGAAGAGCTGTTGTATATTCAACTCCTTAAACTGGCCTAACATCCCATCTCAGTAGTGTGAATCACTTCTGGTGATTGACGGGAGGCAACAACAACAAAAAAAAACCTGTCCTAAAATCCCTGTAAGGGAGATTCAGGTACTTTGGTTTATTCTAGAACTCTTTTCTGTTCTTTTAAACATTTAGAAGAGCAGAGGAGTATTTATTAGCATTTCTTCTGTCAAAATCCGGGAAGATGTAGTTGTTTCAGCTTGAAGTACGTATCTGAATATAGGAATCAATCAAGCTACTATTTGTGATAGAATGCGAAGATTACCAACCTCATTTATTCTTTAGAGCTCAAGACAAGTCTGATCAAGGGAAGAAAGATGTATGAAAGGATAAAAATTCGAAGGAAAAGTTTCTCCCTTTCTTGGAAAAGGAGAGAGGTATTGTGACCTTGATGTAAGGAAAGGAATTGAAAAACAAATGAGTCCTAACAGCATGTTTCAGATTGATCTTCCAGAAACTGTTTTGTTGTTCATCTCTTTCCATTAGGAAAACACTAAGTGACAAACTCCTCATAAATGCATTTTTTGCTCCCCCTGCTTAAGTTTACATTGTTTCTTTGTCTCTTCTACTGAAATGTTACATCAGTAGAACAAGACCAAGCAGTCCACTCCTCTACATCTCTGAAACTTCAATACCTGACTTCATACTGTGCAGTATATTAAAGGTGATCTGGAGTCTTTCTCC
This sequence comes from Thinocorus orbignyianus, assembly GCA_013400375.1. Taxonomy (NCBI): domain Eukaryota; kingdom Metazoa; phylum Chordata; class Aves; order Ciconiiformes; family Thinocoridae; genus Thinocorus; species Thinocorus orbignyianus. The sequence continues at coordinate 162,448 of VXBW01004678.1, forward strand.
AGTGAATAGGATCTCTCCCTGATGAAAGAAGATTTCTCAAAGGCAGCCTTATCTTGATACTTCAGAGGCCCCAGGCAGATTCCTGTTTGAAAGGAACCTGCAATAAGCTGGCTCAGGCTGCTTCCTCTTGATTGATTTGCTCTGATACCTTCTGTTACTTTGAGGTGGAAAAGAATATTGACGTCAGAAGCATTAGTAGTGTTTGTAGGCTTCAATGCATCACCTGACATTAAGCCTATAATGCTGTACCTGGCATTGTAGTTATGAGTTGTAGGTAACAAGTATTAGCAACTTGAAAAGTTCCTGAGATTGAAGGTATTGCAAGTATCTGATGGAAAAGAACCTTATGTTCACAAGGGATCTTAAGAAGAAATGAGCTGTCAATTACACTGTTCTTTTGTGGCAGTTTATTAGTCAGTAATTACAGAGCAATGGAAACTTGCATTGTTTGTACTCTGTTTATCATAGTTTTCTCTTTCATTTTTGTCTTGTATCCTCTACCTTACTGGAAGAGGAGAGTATAAATATCATCCTGGAGACATCTGTTGGCCAGGTACACTTTTGTGTATGTTGGTCAGTTATTCTTTCCAAACAGAAGGATCTTCTTTCACAAAAACATGCACGTGGAATGACACAACTGAATCTGGCTCTCTAAAGCTGATCTGAAATAATCAAAAATCAATGTTACGTCAGATTGAAGGCATAGGAAAAATCATGAAATTCCACTAAAATACAATTAATTCTATTTTTTTTAATTAAATAGCAAAACGTCTTACCTTAAATTAAGGTGCCATCACTATTCAGTATCATCAGAGGAACCAAGAAGCAGAGTGTCTTTCTGCATGCCCAAGCAGTCTCTGTGGTAGAAATTTGCTGATTTTTCTGTTTTAACTAGTGTAGGGTATCAGGTTCTGTCCTTGATGGCTTTATCTATCACCTCTTTGGAAAAAAAGAAAGAGGAAGTTCTCCTGTCTGCTACTCCCAACTGCAAAAATTAGAGATGCCTTTTAAAAAAACCAAAAACCAAACCAAATAAATTACTGCTTTGGTTTTAATGATAAAACCCTTGGGTTTTTTTTCCAACTTCTCCCTGTAGTATTTGGAGCACAATGAAGGAAAGTTTCTTCAGGGAGGGGAAAGCTTATAATTATAGGCCACATGAGATGCCTAACCATATAAAGCTATTTTATTTAGGTGTATGCTCTCAAGGAGAAGATGAAGAAACACCACCAAAATTGCCTCAAAATGAATTAAGTGAAATTGCATCAAACATAATGGGTAGCAATACCTTCTTGATTAACTGTTGGATTGTACTCTGCCTGGTGTCTTGAGAGCAATGAGGAGCACTGCGGGTAAAATCTCAGGCACGGAGCTCAACAACTCTCTACATGCAAATACCAGGCACTGTTGCTGTTGTGCAAAAAAGTATTGCCAGTAAATGCATACACAAGCATCTATGCATATGACTGTGTTTTAAGTCCAATGACTTCTAGTTCTGTTTTGTTCCATGTTGGCTCTATATGGCTGATAAAACTTCAAAGGAGTACATCAGCTTGCATGATTGGTGAAGGAGAAGATTTCAGTACTCTTATGCATCATATTTCTATTGGTCAACTAATGACAGTTAACTCCTAGAGCATCTAGGTTTTCAGGAAAAAGAAAAAAAAAAAAGAAAAATATTCTAGAAATCCAGGACCCTTGGGTAGGTTCTTAGCTTCCACAGCAACCATAATGTGCCTAGGTTAAGGCAGAGGTTGTCACAAGGGCATTAAAATGCTCTTATTGTTTGACTGATCTGATTTTTATGAATAGAGTAGAAGACTTGAGATTGGAGTAAAGCCTTTACAGAGGAGCTGTAGGTGGGGTTAGGAAGTCATTGGTGAGGGAAGCATGCGGGTAAGTATGACCATTTCTTCTTAAAGAGATGATGGGGAGATGTTCACTGCATTGCAATAGATGCTATTTTTAATTCACTTGAGAGAAAGTGAACAGAGGAAAGATTTGGATTTTTTTTTTTTTTTCCCCCCAAGAAATGAACACTTAAATGTTTTTAAATTTTTCCCTTCCACCTACATCTACTTGTAACGAACTCAGAGAACTTTCTGGACAAAGCATCTTATGATTGATCTCATCTACTGGTAGATGTCTTAAAAGTCTTGAAAGTTCACAGCTCAACACTTTCGGGTTTTTTTTGACATCAGAGCATGAAAAAAAACTGCATGTCTAGTACTCATCTCTTGTCATCCTCCCCTATTGCAGTGACTATGTGTATGTCTCTGTGTGGCAGAAAATGAGGGAATGCAGATCGTGATTCAAGAAGTTACCAACTAGCACTTTTCCTTCCCCTCCAGTCTTTCTGCCTCCCTACCCTGGAAGTATGGAGTCCCTGCCTCAGCCTACGGCTTCATTCTTTTTCCAGCTACCCACAAAAGTAAAGAACCAGTGTGAGAGTTTGAAGAAAGAATCCGCTCAGAGGACTGAGTCTCAAGCAAAAGCTCCAGGTTGCAGACTCAGAAAGAAACTTCCTTTGGGGAAGGATCTGCTTCCAGGATTTGCTCGTCTCTTTTTCCTTGGGCAAACAGAGTTCTTGACGCAAACAACAGGGTTGCAGGTAGGTAGGGCCCCTTTGAACTGCCATCCGCTCAGGTGTGAAGGATGAACTTTATGCTGTTTCTCTATGCTTTTTTTGTTGATGTTGTCTTCTACTTCTGTAGGCTGAGAGAGGGAAAGAGTGTGAGCAGTTTAAAGAGAAAAATGTGGGAGAGAGAGAGAGGAGAAAAAAATATCCTGAGCACTTGGAAAAGTACGTCTTTATGCTTCTGTATAAGCTTCCTGTCCATGGGTCATATTTGGACTTGAGTTCTCTGAAGCACTAGTGTAACATTCTTTGTCTGACCCTTTTCTAGACAGGAAACCAAGTCAAGAGCTAAAACTGGTGGCTGGGGCCATGGTATGGCCAGTGATCGTACATGGCCTGTAGCCACACAATTGTCATCTCCTCCCTGTCTCTTTACACCGATACTAGGTTTGAACGTGCAGTAGGGTATAGGCTGCCAAATGGGTTTGAAATCTGACTTGATTCCCAGCACTGACAAACTTCCCCAGTTTTAAACCTGTAAATACCTTCTTCCTTTAGAGGAACCTGTGGCTGCTGGGTGTGTTAAGTCCTGTTTCTTTGCCCATGGGAAGGCATTAGACTGGGATCCCTTGATTTAGGGGGTGTACTGCTAACGCACAAGATCGGCAGTCCCTCAGGCCCAGAGGAGAATCAGCTCAGGTAAATTCTGCCTTCCTCGCTTCATGCTGTGCAGAGCAACAGCCTCTTCCTTCCAAACATCAGTAGCCCACAGTCAGACCTTTCTTTCTCCAGCTATGTCATTGCTGGCACAGGAAGTTTATTCTAAATTTCCTTTTGATTTTTAGCAGAAGGAATCACTTGAAATTCTAAGGAGATTTTGCCAGTTCCACTTTCGTGCTGAGTTGAAGTCATTTGGAACTATGTTACTTGCATTATTACTTTGGTGCATCTTGTGACTCTTCTCTCCCTCTTCATTCCCTCCAAATTGCTTCAGGACACCTTCTAACCTTTATACTGCATCACAAGCCTTCAGCAGAAGATCTTGAGAGCCATTTATGTTGCTGGAAGATGACTGGGTTTGGATCTTGGCCTTCCTTAAGCAGGATCTCCTGACAAAAATGGGATTGGGAAAGAAATGACTCCTTTTTCCATCACACAGAGCCACCCTAGGAAGTCTAGGCAGAAAATTACTTCTAAATGCATCATTCCTTAGGAGATATGTTTGGTCTCCCACGGTCATTTTGATACGATGTCATAAAGATGTATTTTTTTATGAAAGCTAAACCTGGCATCTTCTTATCTGAAGATCAAGTCGCTGAAACCAAGTTTAAGAGTTTACAGGTCTAATTATGTGATTGGATCTCACTGTCCCCTGCATAGGAGATACCACGTGAATCTGTGAAACAGGGTTCTGCTGTGGTTCAGACTGTTATATTTGTAAAGCCTTTTCTATTTATAGTCCATTTAAATGATTAGAAATAATATTAATAAAGTTTCTTGTGAAAATGGTATTTAATTAGGAGAAATGTTGCAATGGCAATATGGGAAGTTACTGCATCTTTTGAGGTTTCCTGTGGTTTTGTATTGAGAAAAGGTACATTGGAAGTGTTTGAGAGCTATGAAAGTGAAAAATCTTAGATTTTTCTTTTAGAGTGAAAAGTTATTTGTTAGAAAGCAGAAAGCTTTAATTGTTTACCCCCTAAGGGATTCTATAGTCAAACTTAATTAAATGTCTTGTGAGATCTCAAATGAAAACCTTATGTTTGGCAGCAGTGAACAACACACGCGCATGCCCATGGACTCTTGTTCTTTTGGCTATAGGAAATTAGTTTTGAAGAACAGAACTTACTTTTAATGTTCAGATTAGGAAAGGGGAGAGCTTTGTTCTGAAGCTGAGTGTGAGAAGGGGTGGCAGGAGGGTGAACCGGACCCTCTGGCAGTAGGTAAAGAGCAGTTTTATTTTCCTGTTCTCTGCTTCAGGCAGTTGGAGTAAAATAGATTCTTGTGCGTGAATCCAATTAATTTCTTGAATCAGTTACCACAAAACATTGTTTTTTAACTGATGCCTAGATCTTTTATTAAATTCAGCAGCATATTTAAATTGTTGAACGGTCTTAATGTAGCCCTGAGGCTACTGCTTCATGGCAGTTGGGATTTCTTACTATGCTGGAATGCATTGCAGTCTTAGTACATTCTAAAAATAATTGTTCAGATGGTGCTGTTTAAGTACATACTTATGTAGTGAGCCATTTTCACTGGACTTCCTAAAATTTGGCTATCTGTTGGATGGCTTTTTAATATCCTCTTTTTGCTGTGAATATCGAACTTCTTTGTCTTGCTGCTTCTGTGGTTATTGAGTAAAATGCTAAATTTATAACCTGGTATTTTTAGAAAACCAATAGTTGCATGCATGTGTGAAACTATGCAACCACGGTAACACTTGTGAACTTTGAAGTTTAAAGAGAAAGCACATGAATGTATCAAAATCAGTACTTTTTTTATTTATTTAATATGTGAAAATATGTATGTGTTGACCTTTAAATTGAGTAGTTGTTATAGGTACAGACATGATTTGTGTGCTGAACAGGGGTAATCTAGAAAGTTATAAGCTGAAGATCTGCGTTTCGGAAATGAATACTAACATCTGTGGCTGGAAATCTGTGCCAGCAGTGCTTTTAGTTGAAAATAGCTGGGTTTCTAACGTCTAGGCCTTTTAAGGTTTGATATCTTTTGTGCCTCTCTTAATAGGTATACTTGCATCAGCCATGGGTTTTGGTCATTTTTTCCCATAGCTTAAAGTAAATTTAAGACCATCAGGTGCTTCCAAAATAACAAAGGCACTAATGTTACTGTCTCGGTTACTAAAATGACTTTATTCCCCGCATCCTCTCCACAGTCACAATTAGGAAAAAAAAAAAAAAAAGGCCAAACAAAAAATCAAAACCCCTGTTGCTGTTCCTATGGTCAGTATTTTGGTACTTCTTGTCTATCAGCATTGTGTTAGCACATTACTATTGTGCTCTGGGTTTTGCAACTGGAATCCTGGGTTTTTGGTACATCTTTAGAGCAATAGCTCCTGCCTTTGTGTTCTAAAATAATAAAGATGTCTGAAACCATTTTCTTCTTGTTTATATTGTACTTAACGTAATTGTATGAGTATTGAGTGGCTCTTACCCCAGAAAGCCAGGAAGCATGGAAAAACACTATTTGAGTTTAGAGGTTTTGAATCCCCATTTCACAAGATAGACTTGTAGTGTTCCTATTTTTCCTCTTTCTTTTCTTTTTAAGGTTCCCTCAGCATTTGAGCTATCTAGCTCACTTTATGTAATCCTTTACATCTTCTTGACCAGATGCCAGCTCCTCCTAATTGTTTCATAGCCAGTTGATAAAATCCTGGCTGTTGACAGCTCCTTTTTTCCTGTCCCAGAACAGCTATCTTGTTTAACCTGAAAGATTTGCTTCCTTCTTTCCACCTTCTATCCACCATCTGTGGCTCGTATTATAACTCTTTCTCTGTTATAGGATGCTTTGAGAGTCAGGAAGTATTCTATAAAGGTGAGGAAATTTGGAGGAAAATCTTGTTGATGTTGCTACTTCAATCAGAGCTAAACCTGTCACTTGTGTTAGAGGTGATTTGTCAGTTTAGAGTCGTTTAGGAAAGGTGTATCAAAAAGTGTTCCTCCTGAAAATCAGAAAATTATATTGGTCCCTCAGAGAATGAATGTGACTTACGGGTTAGTTCAGAAAACTGGTTTTAACTGAAAACTGGAAAAAGGCATTCTCTGAAAGCAGTGGTAACAAACGGTTAATCCCTTCCATGGGTTTCTTGCATGGACTTATGAAGAATTGGCGGCTGCACAGCTCCTAAGCCAGGTCCATAAATTGGTATCAGCAACATGAGGTGAGTTGGTCAGTTGGTGGGTTATTTCAGGAATTGTTTGGGTTTGCTCTTCAAGATGCTGGGTTGTCGAAATGGCATGGAAGGTATTACAAATTACGTACTTAAAAATGGTTTTGAAGACCATATTAAGTTTTTGTTTTGTTTACTGCTGACAGTGATCCTTCCTGATGACTTGCTGATTTAATTTTTTTTTTAAGAATATACAATTACTGTTCTAATAAACTGTCCTATATTGTTTTATTTCCTTGATTTCACTGTCACACATGAGTAGCTTTCCTTTTCTCTCTCCCTGCTAGAAACTGGTGTTTGTTGCTTTTTCTGTGTAGTAATCAAGTGGAGATTGGGGGGAAATGTGTGGGGTTTAGGCTTCTGTGGTATAACAGTAAGTGAACAAATCTGTCTTGCATAAACAAGTATCGCTTTTACAGCGGCAAAATAATGTTATTAATCCTGATTAATGAAACGATGGTTAAAAGAGATTGCACAGAGGGGTGTATGGCTTAGGGTGGTTTTCTTCTTAGCAATTACTTAAACAATTTCAACCTTACCAGTATCTGACCCCCTCTTGCCAAATTCAAGTAAAGATATTATCTGTAATTCTCAAGTAAGTAGCATGTGAATGAATAATGAAGCCTTTATGATTATAAATATATTTAATGTGACCATAATTGACTTTTGAAGATTCAAATGTGTTTTAGGTAGACTTCCCCAAAATGTAGCTTTGTGCTGACTTGAACTGAGGTTTATTCGTTGGATGGAGTTATCTCTTTTAGAGCTCACATGATAATATTAATGCAGAAAGATTGCCAGCAAATGGAAACTGCTATTCAGAAAAGTAGTTCTTTAGAAATTAATAATACCTGAAGTAATCTGTGAAATTATTGGCATGGCATATAAGGAAATTACCTGTCTTTGTCTTTGGTTTTGGCCTTTTTGGTGAAAAATGAGAAGACGTGTCAAACAACACTATGGAGAAGCATTATGGTTAAATGATAAATCAGTGTATTTTCCTTTTTCTAATAGAAAATTTACACTGATTTAATATCCTAGGCAGCGTGAGCTTGCAAACTTTCTTCTTTTTGTTGGTCGAAACCTTTGTTAAAAACACAAGTTAAAATACTCTGTTGTGTACTCTTTGCATGGAGCTACAGAAAGAATGGAAGGACTGTTTGGATGTGTAATTTTGCAGAAATTGCTGATGAATAACAGGTAGTTTTTCCAAAGCTTAGTTCCCTATGGCTAGGGCAAGGCTTAAGTCATAAAATCAGGAAATCTCAGCTCCTTAAGGTGGAAGTTCAGTTCTGTTCTCATTGGTTACCTTGTCCCACGGCTGTATATCCTGGCATTTACCAGGGCAGGAGGTGTTATGGAAGGTTGGGAAATGCTGTTTAATATGGAGCATAAGTGAAGTAGCATGTGAATGTGAAAAATGAATCTCTGAGGCACAATAGAAATTACCTTGAAAATACAGAAGCCGTGACTTGACCAGATAAGGATCCTTTCCCAAGCATTTGAAGAAGCGTGATCAGCAGGTCATGGGAGGTGATTCTCCCCCTCTACTCTGCACTTGTGAGNGGAAATTTTCACATACATGCTGCTGGCATGTGTCTAGAGCATTTCAGAATAGTAAATTTTGAAATACCTTTTAAAATGTCTTCCTCATCTCTGGTGGTACTATACATTAGATAAGGGAAGCACGAAAAAATAATTGGCAAAATCTCTTTTAAGTATGTGTATGAGATGGAGAGCTCAATTCAGTCTGAAGCACATAAATGAAGAACAGTTGACTTTGGTGGAGTTGCTGTGTACAGAAAGGATGTTCCTGGGTGGCTTCAGGACCGTGGAGGAATTGAGGCTGATTTGGGTACTGGAACAGTGCAGGAACTGGAGTAAGAAGCAGGTAGCTAATGTAGAAACTCTCCCTTAGCAGGCAGTAGACCTGACAAAAAAACCCACTTTCAGCAGCTAAACTTTGCCCCTCTCTGCCTCTGTAAGCAATGACACTAGTTCAATCTGGACTCCCATAAATTTGTAGCTTGTGTGGTTAGATTCTATCAACACTGATTTCAAGCTTTATTATGCCTTGGGCACTTGTTATGTTTATCGCCTAAAGGTGTCTAAAACAGTTGAGTTAGTGCTGCAGGGTTTGGTTGGGTTTTATTTGTTTGTTTTTTTGTTAAGGGGAAAGTAGGGATGAGTTAGAAGGGCTCCTGGACTTGTCCATTTATCTTTATGTAACTTTGTAAGAGCTTGTGTCTCTTTGGAAGCTGTTAAGCCTCTGTTGGATCTGGCTGAAATGAGAAATGGGTTAAAAAAATTGATGGGGACATGAAAATAGGGGCATTCACAGGTAGAACTTACATTAATTCCTTTCCTGATAAAGTAAGGGTAGTTGTGAAAATGAGAATAGGCTATAACAAACTTCATAGCTTTTAATTTCGTCTTAGCTTTACCTCTGTAGTATCTTAAAACGCACCTGTTTTTCATATATTTAGTTAATAGCTGAACTTTTAAAAACAGAATTTACAAAGCACCCAATTCAATTATTTTTTTATTATAATTATTCTGTATTGACATTTTTATTCCCTTTATAATGGTACTGATGATATCTTTTAAGTGTCTGTTCCCCTGTCTTAATGCTAAATTTTATCTTTTTTTTTCCTTTTTTTTTTTTTTTCCTTTTTAGCTATTTGTCCCTATACTTGCATCCATTTTGGAGACTTTTCCTATCTATTCCAGTTGAAAAGAGTTCACTAGTCAGGTCTCTGATACTTCCTTTATAACGAGCTCAGAACTGGTTTGTTTTTTGTTTTTTGTTTTCTTAATAAAGCAGTTTTATAAATAAGAAAGATGAATGGTAATACTACATCTGTTCAGAGAATTAATGTTTAAGAATAATCAAGGAAACTTTTGTCCGTGTATCAGTCCTCATATTGTTCTCCAAAAACACTCCAGTCTTCCAAGTAACATGTGTATCTCCGTGGCTAGCAGTCAAACGAGTGCTTCCAGTGTGGCAGCTCTTCAGCTGCAGGGCATTTTGCTTGTCTCACCAGATAATCTTAACACCCAAATTCCTGCTTGTAGTTGAACTCGAGTTATTGTTTCAGATTAATTTTCTACCCCCTTCAAAGACTTATTAAAGCTGTAATCGTGGTGGCAACATAATAGTGCTAGAAAGGCCCATGTTCCTTGCTTATTCCTTGTGACTCTAAGTTGAAAAAAAATTTAAGAGTTTGAACACTGTGTATGAATGAATGAGATAAATCTATGCTCTTTGCTTGCCTTTACACTTAAGCAGTGAATGGTTTATATTGTCACATTTTGTCACTTTGAACTGCCATCTGTTTTGTGTCCCTCTTGGAGTGCCTACAGTTTCAAAATCTGGCCAGCTCTGTGATTCAGTGTACTTTATACAGAAATGCTCCTTTCTGTCCTTATGTAAATGCTGAAGGTTTTGCAGTAAGTAATGATTAGCTGTTCCTATCAGTTTCTTTGCACAGAGTATGTAGAATATTAGTTTGGAGATATTGGAGAACCACCCTGTGTAAGGCCTTGGTTCAGTGAATGGTCTCACCAGTTTGATCGGCATGTGATATCCAGTTATTCTCAGGATGCTCCTCTGTGGAAAACTTAAGTGGACTGCACTGGAGTAAATCACATAGTAACTGGTTTTCTGCAAGGCATGTGTTCTTGTTGCCTGAAGGAGCTGATTTTTCTGCTCTAGCTAAAAACAAATACAAGAACACGACCAAGAGTCCCCTTTTCTTTCACTCATCTCTGCCTCTGTGTTTCCTCTTTAATTTCTGGCACAGTGAGGTTTTATTTATTTAGCAAACTCCCCCCATCTGTCAGAGAATCCTTGCAGGTTAGATAAACCTGGAAAATTCATTCCTTTCAATATGATTCATAACCTAATTTATGAAAAATGCTAATCTTGATACTTAATAAAAACCACCCAAACATCAGCCTTTATCAAAATACAGGAATTTACCCTTTAACCCCAGATTATAGTGACTGTAACGTGCTATGAATGCTGTTTCCCACTCTCCCCTACCCCCACAATCTAAACTTCAGTTCAGTCCAAATAATACAGTGTGTCATTTTCTGCCCTCAAAGGAGGAGACTTTGCTTGTTAAGTAAGACCCATGGATAGTATTTCAGTACAAGCATTAATTAATTTGGTTTATAAAGCAAGGATTTTTGTATACACCCAAAATTAACTTGAACTTCTTCATTTGCACCCAAAGTTGAAAACTGTTCCCTCAAAACTCCCATTTAAGCATAGGCTGTCATACAAGGGTTTCATTAAGACTAAAATCCTAGCAAGGTGGAGTTTAAGAACTGGGGTATGAAGTCCAGTGTAAGATACGATACAATGGTTCTTTTTAACAGAACACAAAAAAATAATTATCTTCAAGGGCTGGGGACTTTACCCTGTTTCTTCTCCACAACATAAGGGGTTTTTTGGAAAGAAATTATTCATACTTGTGAGTAGCGTGAGGCTTTGCTAATGAAGACCACCTACTTTTAATGAACCTTCTGTTCTTGTTGCCTAGTTCCTGTCTTATTTAGCACACTGACCTTATTTTTTTTTTTTTTTTGACTGGGTTTGTAGTAGCATCTTCCCCCTGTGAAGGTAGTAGAATGATTTTATTTTATTTGTTAAGCATTTGAAAGTTCAGTTTTTTTCTCTACTGTGCTGTGATAGCTTTAGCTGTGAGTTTGTTAGACTTTTGTTACATTAAAGCCGCCTTACAGGTAAAGGGGAACCAAATAGATATTTTTAGTGTTTTAGGTCAAATGTTATGCTACTCTCTATAGAAGAAATCAACGTATATCTTTCCAACCCTTGAGTATTATCTGTGGGGGGGTGTGCATATACATACACAAGCATGTATCTGTCAGGTTATGAACGGGTCTGTAGTTGAATAGCAGTATATTGTGGGGTTTTGAAGAGGATATTGTCTGTTTTGCCACATTTATATTGAAGAGTGGGGGAAAAAAAAAAGAGGTAAATTAAATTCTGATGTCTAAAATGTATTTGAAGATCTGCTTCCTGGTGCTAGACACTCATATTGACCTTTAAAATGAAAGCTAAAACTAAAATAAGCTCAATCCAAAGCAACTAATGTGGTTGCCTGCAGAAAGCAGACTAGAATCCTCGCAGAACTTATCTTAGGGGAAGCTATTCCTCTGGTTATAAGGAGGTCAAGTTAAGGATGCAGATAACTTATTTTTAAACTGAGGACATTTAGTGAGAGAGGATATGAGCTGTTTTCTACAGCTTCAAAATAATTACATTTACTATCTTTTTAAGCATTTGGTAAATCAGAAGCATGAGTTTATATCAACTCCAAACTCCTTCAGCCTCTAAGAGCATGTTGAGAGTATCAGGTACATTTTTCTAAGCAAGTGAGATTATATATGTATATAAATAGATATGTTCATGTATTTCTATAGATAAATACAGTGTGTTGGTGCAGAGTATCACTTTTGTAAATAGCTTTGGGGACTCAGAACTTTAATTTCTTCGTTTTGACTTTAAAGTCTTATCAAACCCAGCATCTCATCATTAAATAGATAAGGGCTTTGCAATAACTTTTCCTCAGCCTTTTAAAACAATATTTCTATACTACATTATTACGTATTAGCTCAGAATCATCAAGAAAGTGGTTTTGTCCCCACAAGGAGCAGTGTCCAGTCACTGCAGTGGTGACACTAGATCGGGCTGTAGGAAGCTTTTTTTGGCCATCTGTTACTCCTGTGTGCTGCTTTTTTGACTTGACCTGAAAGCTCTTTCCCTGGAAGGCTGGTGAGGTTTAAATGCTGAGCACAGACTGATTAACAAGGCATTAAGTCAGTTAACTCTTTAATTTTTAAATAAAGTATTACTGTGGTTTTGGTGATTGCTGATTTGCATTCTGACTAAGAGACGGGTTGTGTAAGCAGTATAGATTTTTAAACCATTTGTGGTGTTTGGTGGTTTTAGTTCTTAGTCTTAAAAATTGTGACATTTGGAGGAATAAGTTGCTGAATCTGCTTGTTCTTGGTGGGTATTGTAGTGATGGAGAATAGATATGATACTAGTTTAGAGATGTGCAAGCCGGGTTCAGAACAAGTGTTTGTAAATGTTTTTTGGTTTTTTTTTTTTTTTTAGAAGGGATTTCCTTGTGTTGCAAAACAGCACTACAGATGTCCTTACCAAGAGGTGGCTTTGCCACTCCTATGGCTTAGTACCTGGCTATCTCAGTGAAACTTGGAATAAAGTCAAGCTAGGGCTTGACAAAGAAGGAATCATATCCTCTAGAAATGGTAATGACATAACATGAGCCTCAACTTAATTTTTTCAGTATTTTCTAAACTTCAGATATGGGGGACTTGAATATTTCTCAGTCATAACCGTAGCAGTACATATGACCAAGAGAAAAGGTCCCACTGGAAGGAAAATAATTATTGAAATAATTTTGATTTTGGAGTGGATTCGGACTTTGAAGTGACTCTCCTACATTTGTGTTGTATTTATGAGAGTGTCAACTGAAGATTTCTATTTTGAGGAGATGCTTTTCAGTAATGAGGCCATCTATAAAAAGATTTTTCATAAAAAGGCCTTTTATTCATCTTGGGACTCAAGAGGATTCATTATTACCAGTTTAATTTCCTGTTTGTAGGGAGGGCACAAGAACTCCATATGGCATTGACAGAGAACCTGTTACTGCAGTACAGCATCCCTGATAAGTGGCTGCTGAACTTTCATAGAGATGATGTGGTCCTTACAGGTAGACGGGTACCATCTAGTGCAGTTACCAGCGTGTGTTGTCTTATCTCTTAGGAATCTTTTTCTCAGTTTATGCTCTGTCAGCCGATGTGCCCTTGAAGGTCATGTCAGTATTTCTGGTAAACGTAGTTGCCTGTTGTATTTGTCCTGCAAATTGTGGGGATACCTTCCGCTTCCAAACATGCGCTTATTTGACATCACTGTTGCTTGGAAGGGTGACTGCATAGGGCAGTGCTTTTTCCCCAAATGCAGTGTTAAGCAATCCTGCTAGTGCTGTTAAGAGGATCTGTTCTCACATCTCAACTGGGGGCTCCCCTCCTCTCTTTCTGGGGCAAATTAACAGCTTTTGAGTTATATCGAACCTGTTTATTACAGCATATCAGAATAGGTGGTGTAGTTTGGGGCGTGTGTAGGGAGGGAGAAGTGAGACACAGGCTTCAAGGAGAGGCTGTTCCTGAGAACTCTTGATGACTGTGTAGGAGATGTGGTACATAAATACAAGTACTCCAGGTTTATCTTGGCACCTCCTCCAGCTGTGTTTCTTTGGTGTGAAAGGCCATTATTCATGTTTTGGAGGCCAGAATAAGATAGAAAGGTTTATTGCTTGCAGATGGTGCTTCACATGCAGAAATACGTGCTTTCTGCTTGTGCAGATATGTGACTTAACATCTTACACAGCTTGGTCGTAACTTTTTAATTGTGCTAGCACAAATCTGAGGCTGAAGTACTTTGCCAGTCCTTTTTCTAGAGCTTATTTTGATGTTATGTGGACCAGATGAAAGTTCTTCTTAGTAGATTAGTTGTTACAATAAAGGAACCACAATTTACTGAAGTAATTTAGTGAAGTCTTGTTGACTGCCTTTTAAAATAGGACTGAAAGTGTAAGTGAGAATAGGAAATGGTCTTTGCTGAGCCATAAAGACTTAGTTTTCCTTCCGTCATACATATATTTTGAACTAAGTACTGCACTTAAGATTTTCCATGGCAGGAGAATTGACACAAAGAATAATTAAAATAATGTTGATGTAAGTATAACAGATACTTGTTGATGTAACATTAGTCATTTCCTCTGTAACTGGAGTGGTGAAACAGTGACGGTTTGACTAGGGATGTTTAATTTTGTGTTTCTTTGATCACCAACATTGAATTGGATGACATTCCCTTAATTCTTTCTGTAATAGGTCCTTCTGAGGATTTTAGACAATGTGTAACTGTTACATGTATCTAAAGGTAGTTTCTTGAAAGGCCTCTTTTCACGCCTTCGTGTTACCCCTGTGATATCCAAGTTCTAGCATAATCCAGATGTGCCAGGATTGAGGGTTAAATTTGGTCCAACTTGTTATTTTGATAATGGAATTAAATCAGCACAAATTTGATGCTGGCACAATTGCATTCTAATACTAAAATTATCCCAGTATATCAATATGTGAGTAGTTCTCCATTGATGCTGCATGCTTTGTTTTGCTTCTTTCTTTTGTTGTTATATTGAAAAATAATGTGGTTGTATGATAATGATTTAGAAACCTGTGACGATCTGAGTAAACATATGTAATGTATTTTAAAGGATCTGTCTTGTACCACTTCCTCCTTTATTCCCCGACTCTTTCCTTTAAAATATGCAGAGATGTATTCTCCAGAACGCCTTACATTTTAACATGATTTAACATGATGATGATGATAACATTTTAACATGATTTAAACATGAAAACAGAGTTGATATGTAGTTCATTATGCACAGAGACTTCAGGCCTGTGTGGTGCCAGGTACTGTCAGAAAAATACATACTGTATAAAAATTTAAATGTGCATCACTTCAGAAAACTATTTAACCTGAGGAAGTGATTATTTAAATTATTTCTTCTCCTGGGAACATGTTTTTACTAATGTGTACTAGTTAGACGTTGTAGAGCTGGAGACATAGGGAGTTGTGTCCTTTGTACTCAGCCTTATGCTGTATACTTATAATTCTTGCTATTAGCCATATGCTTTAAAATTTTATCAATGTCCCCTTGGAAGGGTTTTTTTCCCCTTCTTAAAAGGGTAGGAATATTCTTCTGTTTTGGCCTCCCCACTTCCACTTGGTGGGCATGACATCCTTCTTGCCACTTCTTCTTCCCTCTACCCTAGCTGTTGTAATGTGGGCTTTACAAGCAAACTGGTGCTTCCTTTCTCGTGTTCAAGACAGAAAAGATACTGTCTGTCCTAGAAACTTCACAGACAGTACTAACAGGTCGGTGTTTGTGCAAAAGCGCCTTAAATCCATTGTATATTCTCTTGTGTGATCTTGGTTGTACATCCTTTTCTGGGTGATTCTTTGCACTTAATGTCCGTGTTCAGCTGTAGGCTGCTGGCAGGGATTCCATGGCTTCCCCGATAATAGGACAGGTGAGAAATCAGTAATGACAAGGGAAGGATCAAACCAAAAAATAAGGCAATTCACATTGTCACTGTCTGGTGTAACCTAAGCATATGGTTGTGTGGGCAGCCATAGATTTTCTGAAGCTCCATGCTTAGAAAACCTGCCTAACTAATATTTGGGTTAATCTCTAGCTAGTCTAGAGCATTCAGTTCCAGACGCTTGGTAATCAGAATTTTTGTAGTCTCACCCACCGCTCCAGATTCATATCATTCATCTGTCTATTTTAAACATGTCTCTTGTGGAGTAGTTCTAAAATAACCCACTGTTGTGACCTGACAGTAACAGGAATATGTGAGCTCCTCCTGCTGCTGTTCTGCTGGTGCGTGGCTGCTTACACCATTCAGTAGAGATGGTGCTTCTGCGTGGAAGAGTGGGACCTTTTAAAAAGTTACCCTGAGCCTTGCTGTATGTTTGACCTTTCCATGCCTGTGACTGACAGGATTTCAATTCATCATTGCAGTGATGAGAGCACGACTTGTTTGTCAGGTCCAGATGTTCAGAGCCCCACTGAAATTCAGCTGTTGCTCCCTGTATTAAACCCTGCAAGGACCTGGTTTGCTTGCCCTTAGTGGGCTTGCCTGGCCATGTGCCCTCACTCAGCTTGTCTGACACAAGCTTGTTGCTGTCAGAATATGAGTTGTTGTATGATTTCTTGCACTATTTAACATCATTGATACTCAGGGAGGGGACGTTAGAGTACAATTCAGTAATAGTGGCTGTTTTGCTATATTGTAAATTATGTATTTGTGATCAAATCTGGAAATGCTGAGGTTTTAATTCAAATAAAAATAAACCTCTGCTTTTCAGAGAAAATGGTAATGAAGAGGGATTTGTCAGGGGGTGCGGTGATGGGACAAGGAGTNTAGAGAAGGGATGGGAATAGCGTTCCTGGCAAAGGTAATACGTGGGATGTGATGGAAGAGAGCAGCTTTTCAGTTGTAACATAAGAAATGCAGCCCTGGTTCCTCTTTCTCTGTTCCCCTTCCTTTTTCTTCTGCGTGTGAACAGATTTGCATCTTTGCAGCTGCTGTAACAGCTAGTAAGGAGAGCAGAGTTCCCTCACTTTCTAGGCATGAAATGGTAAATGGCAAATTCTAGATAATGTCTTCAGTTTTGCTTTCTCAGCTTGCAGAGCTGCTATATAATTGGAACTTTTGCTTTCCTGTCATCTCCTGTACAACCAAACCTCCCATACTTCTTAATCTCTTTACAGTTCCAGTCTTAAATGCTAGTGGTGAATGAGGTTTTCTGCCATCTGATGACTGGGATAGTTTATCAAAAGTTTAAAAAGAAAGAACCTGTTTGGTGTTATTTATGGCTGTAATTCTGAATTGTGAACTAAAAGTTCAAAATCATTTGTTTGCCGATACAGTGCTATGCAAATACTGTATGATAGATAGTCCAGTTGCTTAGCAATAACATTAACAGTCATGAGTGTTTATAAAGCAAATATAATATGATATGGTCAACAAGGTATGTGGTGCTTTTTGTATTACTTAAGTGTCCTGATAACTGTTGGAAAACATTTATTAGGATTACACATGAGCAAGCACCTGACACTTAAGAGCAACAGCTTGAGTAAGTTAAATCTGATAAATGATGTGCTTGTGTTTTTTAATCTAAAACCCCACAACTTAAAACAAGTGGTGAACATGATGGTTTTCCAAACACATTAGCTTTGAACTTTGAAATGTTATTTTCATGGCTCTGATAAATACCCTTGGAATGGCTTTGAATGTTCCATCTGGAAATACTAAGGGTGATAGGTGATGTGATTAAAAAGCTTGTGTCTGAACACAGAGAAGGGCTGGCAGGGGAACCCCGTAACCTCGTCAGAAACAAGCCCCCCGGCCTGGCTCCTGGCAGGGCTGTCGCTGGAGATCATCAGCCCTGAGGACCTGTGACAGACGCTTGATGAGTAAACGGAGGGGCTCTGTGGGCTCAGCTTGGCATTGGGAAGCGGGGATGGGGGTCACGGTGGGACACAGGGAAGAACATTTTGGGATTGTACGTAACTTGGCATGGGATGCTTAGGGGTGGGATCAAGGTCTGGGAAAGGAGGGATCAGGGTGATCTGGGGGAAAGGAACAACCATGGGTAAAATAAGAGGGCAAAGGGATAAAATGGGCTGGTTTGTGTGTAAGCACGTGGCTGGACTGTATATTTGTCTGTCCATGCCCTGCCCTGATCTTTCCTCATTAAACTCTGCTGGGTAAGGGGCTGCCTACTGTGTGTGCCCATGGGGGACTGGGTGCCAGCAGCTGGAGTCAGACCCTGGGTGATGGGCCCATGTGGCTGGGGTGAGTGAGGGTGTAAGCTTTGGTGTGTCATCATAGGGACTTTGAAGCAGGACTAGCCAGAGAATCTAAGAGAATGAGTGTCTTTGGAGTCCGGGCAAAGCATGCATACATCTGCACCAACCAGCTGGAGGACCTGGCTGCTGGAGGACCTGGGTGTCCAGGCCAACTGCTGGGGAGACTGTGGGGTCTGGTGAGACCCCTGTTTGTCTCTGCATGAGGTAACCAGAGGCAGGAGGCTCTGGTGCCAGCTGTTGGCTTGACTGAGAGTCCAAGGCCAGATTCTAGAGGCATCTGTAGGGAGTGTGTCGGTGTGTTTACAAGGGGCTTGCATGCTGGGGAGACCAAAGGTCTGGGGGCAGCTGCTAGCGAGACTGAGGGCGAGCCTGGGGCCAGTTACAGGGGCATCCATGTTCTGTGTGTGCACGTACATACATATTTTCCTGATGGACTTTCACCCTGTTCAGAGAGGAGGCAGGAGGAGGCTGTTGGTGCTGCTTGTGTTTACTGAAGTGCTGAGTTTGCGTTGACCTGTGTGGCCATCTGTGTGCAGATGTGCTGTGCACGTGTGTCTGTGTGCCCCTGTGGGGAATGTGTGCTCAGCCGTGGGCTGGACCCCAGGGCAGGGAACTGGGGCTGCATCACCTACTCTTGGGCTGATGGATTCAGCAGCTACTGATACAGGGATGTGAGTCTGAGAAGAGATGCTGAGGCTCTTTGGAAAAAAATCTTCCCTTATCAAAGCTCAAAATGAGATAATTTATGTCAGGAGGTACTGACTCTGGTTTTGAAACGTATTGTGCTGGTGAAAAGCATAAGAAACTTAGTAGTATAATGGAAAAATATTTTAATGTAAAGGTTTACAGATGCTGTGGCTTGCAGAAAGTCTTAGGTCAGAGATTATTCACTGTTAGTGATAAATGGTGTATATATGATTTGGAAGGTAGTTTGGTTTAAAATGCAAGTAGACACATTATGTTTGACAGCATTGTTCCCCTGCTAGATTTCCACTAAGCTGATTTTCAGACTGTTAATTTATAGCATGTTGTCCTTTTCTTCTTACTGTTGCACGTCATTTTTTACAATTCTTAGGTAAAATGCAGGGTCCTAAATCTGACCTTGAAACATTCTCCCTGTGTGTGTGTCCTCTAAAGAAAAATCCGGACAAGCAGCATCCAGTTCCTGGGATAGTCCTCTATTTTGATTTAGTGGAGGTTGTAAATCATTTTAAACCTATAATAAGTTTCTCCTTCATGACGTAAGAAACTTAATCTGAACAAAAGCCATCATTCATAAAACCTTCTAGATACTTAAACTGTTGTTTAGCAGTATTGTCTAATCTTATGTAAGTTGACAGCTTTTAAAAATATTTTTGTTTTGGTGAATTACCTTAGCCACCTATTTGACTGGAGCAAGTAATGACCAGAGAAAGCGGAAAGCTACTTGCAATAAGTGTGTGAGTAAATGTTTGATGCTGTTGTGCTTTATGGAGCCTCAGATATTTTGCTGCGAGGCTGTTTCAAAATGTTACAGGTGTTGTGTAAATGGAATGTGATTGTATTCAGCCATATTCTTGTACCCAGTACAGATGAGCTTGTCACCTTTTTTGATTTCATTTTTATTTTCAAAATATGTCCAGGCTTCTGGAGAAACTCACAGTTAGACACTCAGCATCATTCTAAGGTCTCATTTATTTTAAAGCAACTGATGTAGGGGAAAAATGGGGAATGGTTTCCTTCATGTGTGTGTACTGCTAAAAAAACTGAATGGCTTGTGCTATTTGAGGAATGGTATGCAGCCTAGTAGCTGAAGACTGATGTAACACGCTAGAAAAGAGAGCTAAAGGTCTCTGATATCTAAATGTGCAATGTGGAATAAGTAAGTCAATGTGATATATAAATGCTGAGGGGGTTACTGAATATTGAAAGAACGAGTTTCAGTTCAAAATCTGTCGGGTGGAAAGGTGTGTTTGCCTGCATGGTGAAGATAGAAGGAAGGGTCCTTTGCTGAAATTAAGATAAGAAAAAAATTAGAGTGTTTGAAATAGAGAACTGCCTCATCTTTAATAAAAGCAGAAAAACCAACCCTATATTAGTTTGAGCAAAGGAGTCTTTTGGAAAGAATGTGTTATGCAAACTGAGTTTCCAAGGAGTCTGTAGACAAAACAGACTTTTGGACTTGATAGGCAAAATGACTTGTGTTCTAGTGCAATTATTGGGCTGTGTGTATTATCGATAAACCAGTTTGTAGGATTATGTGAATCTTTGGAAAAAAAAAAAACCAACTTTTTGTGAGTGCTTAGAAAGATTGACCATCAGCCTTGTGTGGCACCAATGGGCTGAAAACAAGGCTTTGTAGTTCAGGTGACCTGTAAAGTTCTTGATCTGGCCTTTGAATATGGGTCAGATCCTTGAGAGCTGTGGGAGGGTCTCAATTCTGGACAATAATGAACTGATGAAATAGTTCTGGTACCTGATCTTCATTTTTGTTTGTTTGCTGAGGTTCTTGGCGGGCATGTGTCCTTTCAGTCATTATATGTACTTCCACTACAGATACATGGCACTTCTTATTTCTTATTTTTTGTATTGTTTCTTGGCTTGCTTAGCAGGTGACTTGCTGACATGACTCCTGCTCATCATTGGCAGTTGAGTCCTGTGGCTCCATTATAGGATTAAATCTTTGATTCAGAAGTCGTTAGCTTCATCCTCTTTGACCACTAAATACTGAAATAAATGTTTTCCATTTTATATTCTGTTAGCTTCTACAAGATACAGCTTGACTTCTGAAGCATGTTAGTATTTAATCATAATAAAAAAAAAGGGTAGGTCCCTTACCTCAATACTTAGATAAGGACTTTTTTTTTTTTCTATGTAGTGTCTGCTTACTGATTACTCACTTCAAAATGCAAAACACTGGAGTATGGGAACAATTGTCTGCAATGATTCTGGATTCAGTTTCATGATAATATTTTTCCTTTTTACTTGTTAACATGCTTGCATGCCTATTCCTGCCTTCACTGATCTTATAAAAGCTATTGGTTCTTCCTATTCTTGCTTGCCAAGAAGTCTTAAGCTAAATTAGTTGATGAAAATGTCTCTATTTTGCTGATGCTGAGTCAGAAGTGTTTATTTAAAGACGATGAATTTAGTAATCATCAGACCATGTTTAAATCATCGAGAACGTTAATTATAGATAGGCTAACCTATATTTCTGAAATACTTAATGACTTGGAGCCCAAATCCTTCTTAAGTTAATAAATGCATTGGTTTCAGTTGGAAATGGATGGCACTGTAATTCACAAAAGACAAAAGTAGTAATTGCCTAGACAAAAACATGTATCCCATGATATGATATACGTATATTTTCTACGTATATACTCTTTGGGGTAAGAAAGGAATAAAAATCTTTGAGATTATATATACAGCATAAAGATAAAGAATTCATACCATTTTGTTGATGCTTTCCTGTGCTCTGGTATACGTTGAACATTTATAGCTCTACCTTTCTAAGTCATGACTTTTTTCTTAATTCTAATGTTTTCTGCTGGCATTTTTATCAGCTGATATTTGTGGATCATACTGTTGATTATGGCTAGTATGTTTGAGAGTCAATCCAAGGAAGAGAACGAGTCTTCCATTTAGCTTAACAATTTATTCAACACTTTATTTCCAGTAACTATTTATAGTGGTAGTATGCATTATTAGCTGGAGTAACTTCACATTGAAAGCTGATTCAGAGCTATTTCAGAGGAGAATGAAAAGTCTTCAATATCTTCTGCGTGCAGAGAGGGAGACACTTACTGAGGCAAAGCTTGAGTCTAAAATTGATCATTTAATTTTTGTCCATTACTTGTGATGAGGAAATAGCCAGATTGTCATCTGACGGTTGTTAATGTGGAAGTTCCATTTTCTTAATGATCATGAAATGTAATGACAGTGTAATGGCCTTGCATACTGATGTGAAACAGTGCTGTTTTACTGAAAATAAAACCTTCTTGTATTTTCAGAGACCAAAATACCATTGTTTCTTGTTTTGCTTTTAAAATTAATACACACATAAGTACTTCCCAGTAAGAATCTGTGAAGAAAAGGGAAGAGGAAAGTATTTTAATATCTGACTTAATTTAGGTGAAGAATCTGTCCTGTTGTGCATGATCTGTTTTCAGAAACTTATGACCAATTCTAGGGGAAAGTCCTGTTTAATTGCCATTAGTTGAAAAATGATTCAGTACAGCCTTCTAATGGGGAAGCATTTGAACTTAATGAACCTTTACATGTTATGCTAACTGGCGATAAATAAAATTAATGCAGAGCAGACAGGTACAATTATTCTTACTTAAGTTACTGTTAGTGGTGTTTATGAGTATGTTCCTACGTCAAGTTTTAAGTAGGCTGGGTCTGTATCTACAGGTACATACGAGGCCTTAAGTATATGCTATTTTTGAAAGTGAAATGTAAAATAAAAAAACCTGTGTTTCAGTGTGTAAATGAAATAGGTGTATTTTATGGGCTGAGGGATTTTTTTTTATTGCTGCTGTGACTTACGAAAGTTACCTTTCCAGTAATGATAGGATTATGGTGGCTTCAGGAGAAATGGCATAGATAGCGTTTGAGATCAAATAATGCTAAGTTTGTAGAACTAATACTTCCTGCAAATGCTATTGGAAATTCTGTGCTGTTAGTGAAGACAGATTCAGTGTGCCACTCTTGCTGATGGGAGGCAGGCTTATTCAAATTGCCATGGGCGATGTGATGTGTGTTGCTACACTGCTCCTTTCCCTGCTAACCTATCCCTCCAAGTTTACTTTTAATATGGATGCATATAAAGGTAAGACTGCCTTAAGAAGTTTCAAGCTTCTGAGAGCTTTGGGAGAGAAATGACTGTAAGTGATGGCTCCCTTGAAAAGAACAGGTTTATCAGAAATTTTCCTTAAATTCTTCCCAAGATTTAAGGATCAATTTACATTTGCTGGTAGCAAGCGTGAGCTTTCTCTTTTAGTGTTGGGGAAAAGAATAGGATTTTTATCTTGATGATTGGAAAAACCCAACTCCCAGCACCTATTATCTAATTCTCTTCAGTGAGTTCCTGTTGTGTCAAATTACCCTTGTGTGGTGGTGGGTTTTTTTTCTTTTTTTTTTTTTTTTTTCTCCTGTGACCTGAATCTCTCAAAACTTTGTGACAGCAGGGGATTGTCACTTCATTAAACTTTTGTGTGGCTTTGGAGCCGGGACAGTCAGTGTTCGAGAACAAATGAGTCTGAGCATCAGAAGAATGTTTTGTGCCTGTGTAGAGTCCCAGTTCATAACTGCCAAGTTTAGGCAACTGCTTATCTTTGGGCTATTCTTAACCTCAGCAAACATGTATTGCAAACATTTCTAGCATGTCTCTAACCTTGCTGTTAGAGCTCAGTCTAGAGTACAACAACTAGTATTTAAAAAAAAAAAAAAAAAGAAAAAGGAAAATTTCATCATAACGTTGTAACTTTGTGATTGTCAAGTTATTGAAATAGTAGGAACATCAATCTTTAACTCATGGAAGGTATAGTTACGTGTGTGGTTACTATGGGCAGTTGGTGCAGGCGAGAGTGCTTGGAATTTAAAAAAGTAAGTGACTCTCAATAGACTTAAATATTTGAAATTGTAGTTGTGTAATGGAGATTTTAAGAATAGTATTAAATGGGATGATACAAGGTTAAGATACATCTCCATTTATATAGTCTTAGTGCTTCACATGCTTTGCTTTCTTTTGTGCTTTTTCTCTGAATTTACAGACATCAGCAATATTCATTTCTACATCTCTTAATTTCAAAGTTTCTGTTTTCCTTTTCTGCTTTATTTCACTTCGGAGTTCCAGAAGTGACTGTAGAGACCAGTATCCACTGAGTTATTCATTAAATATGTATCTCTAAACTTCAACAGACTGTTACTGGTGGTTTAATTCAGCCTTCATCTAAACATTTGGACTAGAACAATGGTTCATCAAGTGATATGAAGGAAACACAGTACCAAGTTACACAGGTGTTGGGCTTTGTAAAAGTGGTCGTTTGAGTGTTACAGAACAGCACCAGAGCATGTAAAACTCGCATAGATTCATAAGCAGGTTCTTAATATAAAATTAAAGCCAAAGTGTTCTAATTTTTGCCTACCTTTTCTTAATACCACCTATAGCTGCCTGTTAAACAGACATGACTTTTCAAAATGAATTCTACTTAGTCTTAAGTCTGCAGTCTTCGGAGCACTAATGTTTTGGACCAGTCTCTTGTTTTTTAGATAGGATCTCTCTTGGCAGTTTGGATGTAGCCTTCTTTCAATGCTGTCTGCGCCCCGGATCATGAAATCATACCTAATACCATACGCAACCATACCTAGTATCATCAAACAAATATAATTGGGACTGTTGTTTTTTTAAAATATGTAATTGGATTTTGCCAGCGTGATCTGCTGGTTGTACAGTTTCACTGTCTTAAGTTCTTGAGGTTTCTGGATGGTTCAGAGCTAGAACCTAGTTGTATTTACATTTGCGAGGCAAGCGAGCAGAGTTTCATCAGGGACAGTACTATAGAATGTGTTGCTGATGTATTTGGTGGTCTTTTCATGGTCCCTTTTCGATTTGGTATTCCATGCTCCCGCCCTGCAGTTCAAATTTAATTTGGGCACTTCTAAAATGGTTTCGTGTACTGAGTTTCTTGTTTTCCTCAGCTGCTGCCTTGTTTATCCTCACCAGTGAAAAACTTAAGGAAAGTGACTTTTCTTTTCTCTCTAAAAAACGTCCAGGAGGGAGAAGAATTAATTATACTTTTTTTTTTTTTTTTTTTCTTAGCTTAAACTGTTGCAAGCCAATGTGTATGATGTAGTAAAGGCTACTGCTAATGGAGCTGAAGTGATTTTTAAAATGCAGCTTAATATAAAGTATGTTCTGAGGAGTTGCCTGCTGTACTTCTGTAACTGTATTTTTGATGAGCCATACAGTTTGTCCTGGTTCTTATATCCTAGAGCTATAATGTTTTGGGAGCTGATTGCTAGTTCTTCTGATACTCTGTTCTTTTCCTTTCTGCTGTTTCAGAAAAGAATTTGTGCTGTTTTAGTGGGGATGAGGGATCAGAAACGCATGGCATTCTGATCTGAATGGCAAGGTCCGTGTGAAGTCTGCATCATTCTTGTTTCCTGCTCTTCAGCATTCCTAAGGCTGAGTCTTTCAGGTGGCACCTTCCAGCTCGTGGTGGTCTGCCAGGGTAGTAGTGCTTGTTAACTTGGAGCTCTGTCTGTTCTTGTTCAATTGCTTCAGCAGGTAACCTGTTCTCAAATTTGAAGTTAGCCCTTATTTGAGCAGGAGGTTGGTCTAGGTGAACTCCAAAGAACCCTTCCAATATAAATTTTTCTATTATTCAGTGGTTGGTAGCACCCACTAAGTGGTTTGCAAAGCTTTCATTTTAGCTACTTCTCTTGATTGCTTTTTTTCTTTCTCTTTATTGGACCTGCCATGTTCTTACTTGCTGCCATACCTTGAAGGTATAAACGTCAATTCTCTAACTTCTAGAACCTATAGCAAAAGAGACTTGGTCAGCTAAGGATACTTGCCCTTCAGTATTCCTCTTCTGTGTATCCTGGTCAAGGACCATTTTCCGAAAGTTTTCTCTTAATTTTCTGCGAAGTAGACAGTAGAAAGAATGTAGCTACTTGAGAAAGTAACCAGGAAAATTAAGCCAATTCACTAAGATCATTTGATAAAATATTGCTTTGATAATTACAAGTATGAATACGGTTTTGATCAGATAACTCGTGGAGTCTACGTGCGGTATTGAAACTACAGTAGTAGACAAAACTCTAGCTTGGCGCAGTAACAAAAGATTCAGACTCTTGTGTCAAATCCTGTTATGACAGTTGATTCATGACTAAATTTGGAAGGGTAGACTGTGTAAAATGCCTGTTTTTCATTGAGTTCGCAATCTAACAGAGACACTTTTTTTTTTTCCCTGCAAAATACTGTGTTCCAGTGCATCTGAGGTAACTCAGTGAGGGGAAAGGTGAGATGGAGGAATGCTATTGCCTCTGCCGTGTCTTCAGTAGCTTGGATTTCTGAGCATGTGGATCTTCAGAAGCAGCGGGTTGGAGTGAGGGTTTGAGGTGATCCCAGATCTTTTTTTGATGTTGTCTTGTCTTACAAGCTTTCACGCTGCTGGCCTAAGCCAGCCAACAATAGTTTCCATTAATGCTTGACCTGGCAATGTGTATGTTCTGCCTCTTCAGAGGGAAGGCCAACTTCACTAACAAAACTGTGCTGACATCACTTTTATACAAGTGATGCTTTTGGCAGTTGAAGAACAAATCTTTGCCATGTTGGCTGATGCTCTGTTAAAACAAACAAACAGCAAAAACAAGGAAGGAAAAAAACCCCAAAACAATACCTTCAAGTGTTTGGGTGTTTGTGAAAAGGAAAAATACTGAATTACAAGTTCAGCAGCACTGGATATGATTGCATGGTGGAGTAGAGGGGTTTTTATTATTTTTCAAGCTTCCTATTTTTCATAAAGAAACATTTTCAAAAATATAAAACCTGATTTTAAAAAAATATATTCTAGCAGTGTAGAATCTTGGAAAATAAGACTAAAATCTGTGTGTCCTGACATACCGACCTCACTTGTGTGCCTGTGTCACATGCAAGGACTTGTTTTACTCCTCGTAGTTTCCCTGGGAATAGTGTCAGGATTCGAGTGGATAACGCCTTGCTGGTTTAATATTTGCTCAGAGGTAACTGACACAGGCAAAGTTGGATGGAGTTAAGGGGGAAAGAGTGCAACGACCCTTTGGCATCTTCGATGAAAACAACTTTTTGGATTTTTCTGTTAGCTGTCATACGCTGCGAGGCTGGCACGGGGGATGAGGGTGATTTCCCAATAAAGCCGCAAAGTGGTGGGCACGTGTTTGCCTTGGGTAAGCTAATGACCTCCTGGCAATGGAAAGTAGTAAATTTAGGGGAGCTTTCAGGAAGACACTGGAGGGAATCTAGTAATCCAATTAATGTAAGGATTACTTTAATCTGAGAAGTGGCAGTCGGGACAGTTTAAGAAAGGAGAAGGATTTTTAAATATGTTGTTGCTTCAGTGTTTTTGAAAGGGGGGAAAAAATATCTCAATTTATGGAGGCATAGTGTGAAATACCTTTTAAAAATTTTATTTTTCATCAAATGTGGATGTTTTGGTGTGGTATCAGTAAATTGTTGCCCTCGTCTGTGACTTTGCTGAGGGTAGGGAGGGCGTTGTTTCAGCTTGACTTGACTTGGCAAGTGCGGTGTACTCAGGCCGATCTGCCGTGGTGTTTTGGAGGTTAACCCTCCCAAGAAAAACATGCTGTGTTCCATGTCTGGTTCAGATCACTGTCTCTTTCTGCCCCCATTCACAAGCAAGCTCCAGCAATCAAAGCTGCGCTGGCTTTCCTGTTACGTGGAAGATTTATCTGGGCTTCTCCTGCACGCACGCTGCCTTAAATACTTACTTGGAGGGGAAAAAGCCAACCCAGGTTTTGGCCCGGGGCTCTTTTTAGACCTGAAAGCTGGTGAGTGACTGTGTGAAGGATGCCCTGGGGTAAGGGACAGCTGGTGGGGTTGGTTCTTCATCCTTTTTCTCGGGATGCTGATGGGGAATTGGCCCCAGGGTGAACATTTACTTGCTTGGTTTTTCTCTAGGACTCTGTCCTTGTGGGCTTCCCCTCGGTATGGAAAATCCCTAGGAGAGGGTGTAAAAAGAGGTGGGAGGTGTGTGGTCCAGGCCTGGGGAGGATGAACAGCAGCTGAGGACAGATGTGCCAGGCAGGTCCCAGTCCCCCATCTCTGGGGTGTGCTCCCCTGTTATCCCAGAACCTGCTTCTTGCTGCCAGTCGGATTTTGTCTGCTCTCACTGGACTCAAGATCACAGAATGGTTAGAGTTGGAAGGGACCTTAAAGATCATCAAGTTCCAACCCCTCCCAACACCTCCCACTAGAGCAGGTTGCTCACAGCCCCGTCCAGCCTGGCCTTGAACACTTCCAGGGATGGGGCATCCACAGCTTCTCTGGGCAGGATGCTCTTATCCACCCAGCCGAGGTGTAAAAAGACATCCTTGCGTGCCTTTCCCTTTTAGGGCATGCAAGTAAATGTTATCTGCGTAAACGCAGGCAAAATTGGCCTGTTGTGTCTTAGTTTCCAGACTGTTTTCGGGCAGATAAAACATTTTTCTGGCGGAACCGAGGTGAGCTTGATCCACCGTATCCCATTTTATTGGGGTATCCTGTGATTGCTGCGATTATTTGGTGACAGCAAGCGTTACAGCGGCCAGAGCAGCTCCTGGCCCGGGGGGGGCTCCCCGGGGACCGTGGGAGCGGGGAGGCGGCGGCCGGGCTCACAGCGCCCCCTGGCGGCCGCGGCGGAGCGGGCTTTCCCAGCGGCTCTCCCGGGAGGGGGTTATTTTCCCCCCCACCCAAAAAACCCGCAGTGGGCAGGGGGACGCATCCACCCCATCCGTCCCGGGTGGAACGGAGGAGGCGCAGTGGGTGAGGACGACGATGCCCTCCCGGTGCCAGCGGCGGCGGGAGCGCGGGTTCCTCCGGCAGCCGCCAGCAGGTGTCGGGGTCGAGTCGCCGCTGCCTCCAGTCCCGCTTTAACAACGGAGAAGCAGTTTGGCCTTCGATGTCCTTCCCCCCCCTCCCCCGTCAGCCTGAATTTTGTCGAGAAGAGAAGGCTCCGGGGAGACCTTAGAGCAGCCTTCCAGTATCTGAAGGGAGCTACAGGAGAGCTGGAGAGGGACTCTGTGTCAGGAAGTGTGGTGACAGGACGAGGGGTAATGATTTTAAATTGGAAGAGGGGAGATTTAGATTAGATATTAGGAAGAAATTCTTGTCTGTGAGGGTGGTGAGGCACTGGAACAGGTTGCCCAGGGAAGTTGTTGATGCCCCATCCCTGGAAGTATTCAAGGCCAGGCTGGATGGGGCTTTGAGCAGCCTGCTCTAGTGGGAGGTGTCCCTGCCCATGGCAGGGGGTTGGAACTTGATGATCTTTGAGGTCCCTTCCAACTCTGACCATTCTATGATTCTATGAACAGGGATAAATAACCCTATTTAACAGGAGAGATGCTTGTGTGGAAGCAGCACCCTCGGGAATGATGGAAAGCTGCTGCTGACTTGAGGGTTTTGTTGTTCTTCTTCTCGGGCAGTTTTAGCACTGAATGCAGTATCAGGGGAAGGCCCTTGCAAAGGAGCAAGCAAGTCAAGTGCTTGTTCCCATGAAAAAAAAAGGTGATGGAGTTCAGTGTTGGTGGTTGTTGTTCAGAATAAACAAAATGGGCAGAATATGAGCAATTTGCATGATTTGAGGGCTTGATCTCCCCTGTGAGATGTTAATGTCCTGAACTATTGATTTAAGTTTCAGCCTGCACTGACTCATGGAATTGTCAGAGTTGGAAGGAAAGTTGGAAATCATCTAGTTTAACTCTCCTGCTAAAGCAGGATTGCCCAGAGCACATCACTCAGGACTACACCCAGGTGGGTTTAGAAGGTCTCCAGAGAAGGGGACTCCACAACCTCCCTGGGCAGCCTGTTCCAGGGCTCTGTCACCCTCACCCTACAGAAGTTTTTCCTCATATTTGAATGGAATTTTCTGTGTTCCAGCTTGTGCCCATTGCCTCTGGTCCTGGAAGTAGCTTGTTTCACTGGAAGGAGCATTCAATATGAAGATCACTTGATAGCCAGTAAAAAACAGCATGGATTTGGTCAAGGTTAATTTGTGTTTGACTACCAATACCTGCAGACACAGCTCTACTGTAAAAGTTATGAATCGATAGCAGTTTGTTTTAGTGGGGAGTGGGAATCAACAGTGATACTCCAGTGTCATTTATGAGGATGTAGGCTGCTGGCATATGACATTCATTGAGTGTTACTGACAGTAAGTTGGAGGGGACATTACCTTGACCTTATATGTGGGCTTCTGTGGGGGTTGATGGAAGTAGCTAATAGCATTAGAGTGTTTTTTTCCAAAATCAAATGTAGCTAGTTTGCATTTATGGACAATGATGATTATTTCACCTTCTTACAGACTGATTCTGCAGAGTCCCAGGTTGTGATTTCCTCTTTAAATTTCATTTCTGTTTGGCTTTTAACATATAAATCTAGCTCTAAATGTCCTCTGGAGAGAAGTTACCATTAGGGGCTTGCCTGACCTCTGCAAGCTGGCTGTGTGCATCTGACTAGAGAAGTAGCTGCCTCTCCAAGCCCAGAGACCCCAACTGGGGGAAGCACTAAGGAAGGAAAGGCAGAAAAAGCTTGAAAGGTGCCAGGGCTGCGTTGTGTTCAGCTGAGGCTGTGGTGTGAGTGTACCGGAGCAGAGTTCATTCAGGTATGGTACTCTCAAGGCATCCTTATGTATTGTAGTGGTTGAATAACTCCCAAACTGTATGATCATAGAATCACTAATGGGAGAAGAGTAGTGAATTGTCTATACCTGTGCTTACACTTTATATCTTTCTTGTTTGTGTTCCCTGCTGTAAACAGGGAACTGTAAAAGTTAATTCCGTGTATAAGGAGCACTCCGGGGGTGGAGCTGGTGTGGATAATGTTGAGCCTTCCTGCAGTGACACTGGGGACTTTCAGGTTATACAAGCGTTGTGCACTTCTGATTCCTAATTTTGTGTATGGTGTGCTCTATGAGAAGCTTAAAAAACATGCATGACCTCTTTGGTTTTCCTCAAACATTATGTACATGGTCAAAAGATAGGGGTTTTTTGGTGGTGTGTTTTTTATTTTTTTTAAAGCTGCCTTGCTATTTTAGGTGCCTGTTTTTAGTGCTGATAACAGTAGCAGTTTCATCCTGCTATAAAATTAAAACTGGTGCAGAAGCAAATAAAACCAGGAAAAGCTGGTTTTGTGCACCGAGAGGAGTGTTTGTAGCAAAACTGGATTATCTGTCTTTTGTGCTTGTTGTATGGAGGTGTATTAGTGTTTTATAGGCAGATGAGCTGCTGTACAATAGGGACCTTGAAGAAAAAAATCAGCCACCTAACCAATGAATAAAGGGAGTCTCAAACCAGCGGGAATAACCACTTGCTTTAAAAAACAAAATGTGCTTTGTGGAATGCCTTTTAATTCTAGTGAAAACTTTATTGGATGCATAAGCAGAAATTTGAGACTGAAAACTGCCTATTTTTCCTCTTAATTCAGGTTGGCAAGGAAGTAATTGAGACAAATAATAAAATAAAATGAAGATGATAATGTTCCAATTTCTTTGTACACTTTTTGACTTGCAATTGAACAAAGGTTCAGGTCTTTAAAAATTGTAATCCAGTTATTCTGGAGAGCAATGGGAGTTGCTAGATTTTGAGCACTTTAGGAGCTGTTGAACTAGATGTAAAATTATCAGAACCTAAAATGGTTTTAGGATTACTCTGTGTATTTTAAGACAACAGATAATGATTTTTATTTTTTTTATTATCGTGGCTTTTTCCCCCTTGTTACCTTTGTCATTGCTGAAGGTGTCAGTCTGATCTCTTCTTGTGTGCTGTGGATCTCAGCTTTGCTTACAGTGTGGTATGCTAGAGGAAACAAATATTATCCTTTCTCTACAGAGTCAGCTGTAGCTCAGATGAATTATGCACGCTTGATACCCATTGCCCTCACCCTCTCCTTACACGACCCCCTTACTTGGAACTTGATCGCCACCGGTGTCTTCTGGGGATGGTTGGTTTACCTGGAAGGTTTATTGTGTGCCTGTATGCTAAACCAAAGGGAGAAGTACCAGAAAGGACAGAGCAAAGAACACGGGGGAGGTGGGGAACGAGAAGTGAATGGGCTTAGGAGTCAAGAGAATGAAGCATAAGAACAGAAAAGCTGAACTAAGCTCCTTCACTATAAGGGCTTCGGCTTGAGTAACCTTGTGAGGTCAGAGTGCTGAATGGCTTCTTGCTACCAGAATTCTCTTAGTCCACTGATTTGATTTGGTTTGGGTTTAAATTTTCTTTTTTTTGAGGGTTTTTTTTGATTTTATGAACTTTTCCTTTTAGAGTTTGGCTTACGCTGGCCACAGGAAAAAGCTGCTTTATAAGAGGGGAGAATGTTTATAAAGGCTCAGCTTTATAAAGGCAGGAGATTCATTACGTTGGGCTGCTTCTGTGATTAGTGGAGAGAAAGGCAGGGACAGTGGGCCTTAGGCTGGGAACTAGCTTCTAGACGTCTAATCTTGCCTGTGCTGAAGTGAGCTTTGGGGAAGACCTCGTGATGTCAAGTATGTGAATTACTTTGAGTAAGCTTGCAAGCAAACTTTCTTCTTTTTAATCATGCGCTTATCTTGAAGGGTTCCTTTGAATGGACCAGACAGTGTCACAGGTGACAAATCCTTGATTTAACCATATTTTTTTAAAATAAAATAATTGGATAAAGGTTTATCTATGTCAATACCTCTTTGCTCTTAGTCACAAATGATTCAATGGCTTATCAGGTAGCTTTGATGTAACAAGCATAATGTTAATTGTGCTTGCTGTTGTGTGTCTCTTAGCGTGATAGCATTGATTATAATTCAGTTTTCTTTCTCTTTTCTGCTGTCCTTTCTGCTTGCCTGCTTTTATCTTCTTTGGAATGTGGTTCTCTAACTGTTCTGATAAACTTCTGACACAGGTAAATATCAGTCTGTTTGCATCTGTATTTACTGAGCGTGCCCTCTACTTGGCACAGTGCAGTGAATCTTGAACCAGATGTGCCACACACTTAGCTCTAGGTTGGGGAAGGAAAATCCTGCTGCCATGATGGCTATCACTAGAAAAGATGATCAGCCAGGAAAATGGCCTAGATATTTTCTTTATCTGCTTTTAAAACAACTTTAACAACAACAAAATATCCAGGTAGACAACAACAACAACAACAAAAAATCATGTTTCTTTTTTGGTGGTAGCCCTTCCTGCCTTGTGTTTCCTGGAAGACCTTATGCTGACAGAGGAGTTGACATTTGTGCCTGTGTAAGGAAAGGGAAAGCAGCCTACAATTAAATATATTTGTATATTCTTATTCTTTCACCTGTGTTAGTCCTCACTCTTATATTGCTGATGGTAGTGTAGCAGGTAACAATAATTCTTGGTTTTTCATCAGATTCAGTGTGAAGAGGAAGACAAGAATATATGGGCAGGATGAAATAGGAGAACCTTTCATGACCATTAGTTGGAGCCCATTGTGAAATACAATAGTGGAATAGGTGTAATGGAGCGAGAGGGAAAGAATGTTATTTAACTTGACTTGTTAGATACATTAGTCCTTTTATTAAAACATGGAAAGTTCAGGCTTTGTCAATGGAATGCCTGTTGCCATGAATGCCTGAGCAGATTACTGACATCTTTGGGCTTAGATCAGTGTGTATGTACCAATAGGGATCACCACAAATGTTTAATGGGGTATTGAACTGTTCACTGAAGGAGAAAATAATAAACTTTGATTTTTGTTTTGCTTTCAAGCACCTTGGAAACAACAAGTCTCAGTTCTTATAACTTGATAAACTGATATTCAGAAGCAAGAAGTATTGGAGCCTTTTTGGTTTACAGTTAGAACCCCTCATCCTTACTGCTGCTGGTGGATTTTTCAGTGAACAATATGAAGCGTTACCCATTATTAACTGCAGCTGAAATACAGATAGGTCAATAAATCAGCTTTGTGTCTATCTGTCTATCCTCCCTACTCAAATGCCTGCTCTCTCACTTTCTCTCTTCCTCCCTGTGCTCTGTTTGGAGAATAGCACTGTATTGTTCAGAGCTAACATGAAGCGTCGCTCTCTAAAAAATCCTTATGCTCACAGTGACCAAATCAGTTGTGATTGTGGAAAGGTGGGTCTAGGCTGACTTTTAATTGCTGCACTGCTTAACCTGCCTCTGCTGAAAGACCACTGCCATAGTGGTTAAACCAGGGGCTGCTGGTGCTAGTACTGGACTGCAGTGCTGCTGGCAGGAGAATTTGGATGGTGCAGAGGCTTTTGTGCACGGCTACAAAATGCAGGACAGCACAGTTCAGGGCCGTATGGGTTGTTTTGCAACGAGCTACCCTAGCATTACCCCTTTCCAGTGAGATAAGCTGATCCACGTAAAGATCTCAGATAAAATAACTGTTTTAGTTCTGGTACCTTAGGTTAGAGTATTCCTGTAGTACATTGTATTTGGAGCACGAACTAAGGACAGAGCCGTCATAGCCTGGATGTTTTTGCTCACGTATGCAGAGAAGTGAGATTGAGAGTCTGAAATGTCTGATATTTTTCTCCCTCTTTTCCAAAAGCTGTCATCATATAAGACAGTGATGTCATGGCATTAGGTTATGAATCAAAGTGCTGGTCTGCCAAGGGTAATTGTAGGGCTTTGGCAGCAGCTTGCTATAGATTTAGTTTCTTAATCCTT
Source organism: Thinocorus orbignyianus (assembly GCA_013400375.1). Taxonomy (NCBI): domain Eukaryota; kingdom Metazoa; phylum Chordata; class Aves; order Ciconiiformes; family Thinocoridae; genus Thinocorus; species Thinocorus orbignyianus. The sequence goes on from VXBW01004678.1 coordinate 196,802, forward strand.
CCCTTCCTATATTTCTCTTTTTCCAGAGAAATCTGGCATTTCCAGAAATGCTCTGTCATTTAGATGTTGTATTAAATGTACCAAAAAAATTAATATCATCAGCTATTACCTTTCTTTTGTGTATTTTTAGTCCATAATTCCTTTATCCTCTTCGCTCCCTCATGCGGTTCCTGACCCTTCTCTCTCTAATGCTGTCCTCTCCTTGCTATTTTCTGACTGCTTTTTCTCCCTGTTCCTTCACTGCTTGCCTTTTTAGTTCTATTCTTCTCATTGTTATATCTTTTAGTTCACTGACGTGTTTTTCTAGTTTTCAGATCTGCAGTTAGATGGTCTTCCTATGACTCTGTTATTTAATATTTACTTTCACATTAAATACATTTCTCAGTCTCATTAATAATAGCGTATTTAAAATTAATCTCTCTTCCTCTGTGAGATGCAGTAATACTCTTCCAGATCTCTATTTTGGTCCTGAATAACCTCCGTAGCTTTTACTTACCTGATGAGACCAATTAATTTCAAGGTGATGACAACTGATAATTACAGGTTATGGAAATGAAATCCCAATTTCTGGTTTGAAAGAGGTGCATTTCAGCACATCTGCAATGTAGTAACATTCTGTGCTCCTTACTGATGAGGGAAGAAATGAAAATATAGTCAGAAGGTCTCTGAAGAAAATGCTTTGTCAGAAGCAGCTAATTTCAGAATTGCTTGCTGTTGTTGCATAGTCAGATAAGAAAATTGAATTATGACTTACAGTCTTCTGAAATAAACACTGCTGAACACATTCAATTTACCCTGTATCTCTTTTGGTAGTCTAAGAGCTGTGCAAGAGTGAAGTGTTCACAGTAAAAGTAATGAAGTATCAGCTGAGTGCTGGCTTTCAATGCATCCTGAAGGAACTGAGGCGTAATGGTAGGGTACTGTTGACACTTGAACTAATGGGGCTTAATCAGTCATGGTGGGCCACTGTTGGGATTCGTTACAGGGGGATAAAAACCTTGTAGCATCAGTGGCTCAAAATGGCAAAGCAATTAGCCTCCTATTTGTGGTATTATTTTGATGCTGCTGTTTTCCTTTAAGTACTTGGTGTATGTTCACAGAAATCAGTGTATTTGAGGTTTCACAGCACTGTGAAAGTTATCTATATGAAAACAGGTCACGCACAGAAAACTCATCAGACCCTGAAGTTTCAGTTTCAGCAGCAAGTTACACCCTTCTTTCTTCTGCGGTGCCTGCGTTGTGCTGCTCATGAGAATTCCTGCTGCAGTACCTCCTATCCTGGTGGTCCCAGAGCTGAATGAATGCTTGTGTGTGGTGGAGTGGCCTTCCTTTTGGTAGCAGTGGGTTCCTCTGGTCTGCAGCTTGCTTTTAAAACATCAGAGAATCACTTCTTAGGTTGATCTGCCTTGCAGAGTGTCTGACCTAATTGAGGAAGAAAAGAAAATTTGGATGGCCACGCGTTGCTCCCTCCATAGGCAAATGTTGGGCATGGCAGAGAAATCCAGTCTCTGGTCTGCAGCTTGCTTTAGGGCATTGAAGGTCACATTACAACTGCTGTGCTTGTAATACCAAATGCAGTTGCTTATTCCTGTATGCATTTGTGCTTGTGTACTGTCTTAGAGGTGATGCTGCACTGTTCTTCTACTGGCCTTCTTTTTGAAACGTGTTAGCTTCTCAGTAATTAGGGGCTAGCCTCAGAGCCCAAAGCTTTTTGGGCCTGAACTGCTGCTTGAGTGCAGGCTGCTTTCTGGAATCTGAATAAAAGGAAAAATTGGGGGAACGAGAGCTGTAGAGTTAAAAGTTCTTCCTATCTTGATAATGGTTAGAACTACATTATTGTAAATCTTTATTTGCTCATTCAATACGGGTGTCACCAAATGCCCAAGGAATGTCAGCTGTAATACAGTCTCATAAAGTTCCTGTATTACTGAGGAGTTTCTGGTGTCGAGGAATAGCTATAGCTGATATGTGTTCACTCAAACATAGTGATGAGTCTCAGTTTGGAGGTTTGGGAAAGATGCAGATTTGATTTGGAATTGTTCTATGAAGGTTTTGGATGAGCTGTTTCAGTAAGAAGGCTTGTGAAGTCTCTCTTTGTGCTGCAGCTGTCTGTTTAAATTAATTTCACCTTAGCTGTGAGGCTCCATTTCATGAATTACATGACTGGCAATTTCATAGTACTCTCAAGATTTCTATTGCGTGCACAGGTTAAAAAGAACCCCAACATAACCAAACCTGTTGGGGGGAGTGGAGAAGATTCCTTCCCCTCCAGTCTAGCTGAACATCCATAAATCCATCGTTACTAATTTTGCGTTCAGCTGATGTAACGTGCAAAATAAATTGACAATCCCTTGTAGCAAAAAAATGCTGAGCTGCTGTTATTGTGCTATGTCAGTCTGTGTTAATCAGCCTTCTCGTTAATCAGATATTCTGATGGTTTGGATTTCACAGGTGCTACAGTGAAGGAAAGGAGTGCTTGCTTTAGGATAGATAACAGCATAACCAGAGTTAAAGAGGTGCCTTAGCTGTAAAAGTAGAAGAGATGCAAGGCTTCTCTCTTGTAGGTTTCATCTGATTTTACTGAACTCTACAAAAAGCAGTAACCAGTAAATATTCTAATTAGCAGTACGTGTTCAGTACCAATGATAATTACTACATACCCCTCAAGATACCTTACTTAATTTTTAACGTGTTTCTTTGTCCTGATACTAACATAGTTCCACAGCTTCAGTATGCTTTGAGGACATTTGTTCTTCTGTATGATTAAATGCTGAAAGTTCAGTGACTTCCAGCTGGTGGAATGTAAAGCATTCACTTGCAGATGGTTCACTGTGGTTCTTGGAGAAGACTCTTCTGTAGCTGTTCCTTCATGCTTATGGTGGCTTCCAAGTGTTTCTAATATGTTCTTAAATCAAGTCTGCTCTAGAGATTTGAATTCATGGCCCTTCAGCAGCCAAGGTGGTTGATGCTTCATATTTGGTAGTTTGAAAACCGTCTCCATGGGTAATTAACTCAGAATTACCTAACCAGAATTTTACAAAGCATCAGAACTATGAGATATGACTAATTTCTTTAAAAGAAAACAACTGGACCGGTTTGTGGAAGAAAATCCTATTGAGTTATCAAACATTAAGCTATTCTTCCTTGTGCAGGAACTCCTTAAGCTACCAGCTACCAACAGGTAGGAGGACACTGTAGGAAAGTTGCCTTTATCTGCCTACCTTTTTGGGTTCTCCCCCAAACCTCTGCCTCTGGTCATTCCTAGAGGTGGCTCCCAGGCTAGACGAGTGTTTCAGATCCAGTAGGATTTATCCTGTGCGTGTTTCTTGATCTTGATGTGTAAGAATATTCCTCAGATGCTTAATTAGGATGTTAATAGCTAAAGAAACTTTTTTTTTTTTTGAGCTGCTTAATGATGGAGTGAGATAAAACCATCTTCTCTAACTGTGTTTCATTACATCTGTTCAAAATATGAGGATTAGCGAGGGTACAGCAGTGCTTTCTGCTGTGAGCATTTAGGAATGAGATGCTTCCCAACTTGGCATCCGTGTGCTTGTCTCTCACTTGACTGCTTTGGTTTTTGTTATGGTGCAGATGTCTTTGTACAGCTTTTTGTGCTTTTTTGCCTTTTTTCATTGTCAGTTTTATTTCCTTTGATAACCCAGTGTGCTTTGCCTCACTGATGGGTTCTGATGAATATTTTCTGATGTCAGATTTGGGTTTTGTGTGCTGTTGTCACTGACTAGCAGCCTTGCAAAACGTTTTGTGCCAAAGGACTCTATAAATATTGATTTGAAGATGAGGGGGAGGGTGGAAATAAGTATTTAAAACAAACAAACAAACCAACAGCCAAACAAAAAAACCCACCCAGAAGTTAGGATGCAAATTTGGGGCATCTCCTGTAACAATATGCGCTGCAACTTCATAAAAATGTGAGCTTGTTCTTTTTGAACCCCTAAAGTAGTCTTTGGACACTGTGCTGTGATTACAAAACAAACTTTGGGAATCCTGATCAATCTCTGATCACTATTTTAGTAATTTTTAAACCCTTAAATATCTTAAGAAATGCATGCTTGTAACTTTAAAGCTTCCAGAAATGCTTGAATGTTTGTCTGGTATAATTTCTGCTTTGTCAAGAATTGGTACGCACAGCAGAATTTTAAATATATTCTTAGTTTGTTGCATCACATCAAAATTGACATTGTTACCATAGGGCTTTTTTACTTATGTAGTCTGAAGGCTGGTTTGTGCTTTATTTTCTGATTTTTGCCATGGTAAAATCTGAATTACTCAAGCTGTCTCTGAAGTCCTCTGGTAGTACACACAAAATGAACCTGCTGAATGTTTACCCCACGAAGGTGTAGCAGCTCAGTGATGTGTGGCACGCTCAGGAATTCATGCTCAAGCACTGCACTTCATTCAGACTGACATAAACAGTAAATTCTGTTGGCTGAGTGCCAGATTCGTTCATTTACCAGGTTAAATCTAAACTTGGGCTGATGTATTTATTTATTTATTTTTTAAAGCAGAACTGTCAAGGAGTACCACAAGTTGAGTACCTTGAAATATGCTCCCTCCTCCCTTTTGGACATAAGAGCAATGAGGGGGGCGGAACGTGGGTACCCTGATGCTATCATGCATGGAATCTTGTTGGTTTTTTGTTTCATGAAATGCTGAAACTTACCCATATCTGACATCCTAGTGTACCCACAGTGATAATTCATCTGTGTGCAATCTGTCACTTTATATAACAGCCAGAATGGTTCAGGACAAAGGAAGGAAAGCACAGCTTGGTGCTGAATTCTTGAATGTGACAGGAGAAGAAAGAAGATCCTTGTACTTCAAGCATTTTTTGGTTGCAGCTAGAGGCTATTTTTCAAAGCAGTAAAAATGTTCCGTTGCTTTATTAGTCCACTTGACTTGTAATATTTTTGTGGTTGCTGCTACCTGTAAGTTGTTGATCTACACATAACTAAGCAGTACTTCTAATTACTTGACTGCCTTGTAACCAGAATTGGCAAATTTATGGGAATGCTTATGAGAAAAATCACGTGGTTATTGGAATACCTGCCTCTGCAGTGCTTGCGTTGTAACATTTAATTTGATTTCAGTCTGGTAACTGACATTCATGAAGGTGATAAAGGAAATGGATAAGACTGCTCTGGGGCACAGATCTCCCAAATAAGAAGGCGATAAGTTAGAATTATATGCTTTTAGATCAGTGGTATGGGAACCATTTTACTAGGCTAACTGGATAATTAGCATCAAATGGAGACTGTGAGTGTTGCCTTATTGTAAAGTTATCAACAGAATTGGGGCTGAAGCATGAGGAGAGGCCATTGGTGTTGCCAGAGATGGACCTACCTTTGTCTTTGTAGACCCAGCAACGTATTTGCTTCTCTGCAGAATGAAGTCGCTGACTAATATTCAGTAGTCCTGCACTGAATGTGCATACATATATATGTGTGTGTGTGTATATATAATATATATATTTGCCTTTCACTTTTAAACTCTGTCACAACGACTTTTAATAAGCAGAGCAAATTTCAAGGATTGTAGTGTAAGCTCATGAGGAGGATGCTGGTAAGATAACTGCTTTTACAGTATCTTTTTGTTTGTCTGTGGGTATGAGTTGATAGTATTTGATAGCAGTTGATAGTTATTTATCTTACCTAAATTGTATTCAGTGCTTAGATTTGTGTCTCTTAAGAAATTGGTCTTTTTTTTTCTTTTTAATCCCCTATGCAATCTAACATTTAATGATCCTTCTGGTTATAAGAGGAACCCAGATTGAGACAGCATTGTTGGAGCTGAGCATTGTACTGGTCAGATGTGCACAACTTACCAGACCTTATTTTTAACTGTCTTGACATAGCCCCTAGCGTGATGGAGCTCCTATTCAGAGGACATCTTGGAGTAGGAAAGGAGAAAGTAGGAAGTAAAGACCCTCTTTGGTAAAGGCTGAGGTCAATGCTTTCATCCCTCTCCCATTCCAACATACTTCAACTTTTTAGGCATTGTAGGAAACACCTGTGACCAGTGTCTGTCTGTATGCACAGACTATTGTATGCACAACAGTTACAGAGAAAGATTGTTCTTCCTGACCTGACTGCCCCAGGTTAGCCATGTACTTTATGGAGTGAACAAGAGAGTCTGTAGGATATGTGATATATAAAATAATGTAGTCCCTAGGATTCAATAGAGATTATTATTGTATTAAGTCTCTGTCTATGAAAGGATGTGTAAGGATGCCAGTCAAATTATAATTTGTCTTATTTCAGCTTTCTGGAATTGGTTTAGAGCATTTCTCTAGTCAGCTTGATGCTTCAGCTCTTTAAAATAAGCAAGACTTCTTGTTATAAGTAATATTTCATCTTGAATATTGAACTTATTTGATAATACTGGGTCAAACTTTCTCACCTTAATAGTTGTTGGTTACTACAGTTGTTCCCTTTGTTCCTAGCTGACTGTTCCTTGAAAGCCTGTTGGAAGTCCACTTCCTCCCACAAAGCATTTCCCCCCACACTTTTCTTTTTTTTATGCAATTGTACCATGTCAGTCTTCGCTTGAAGCTTTCAGAGTAAGAGTCCCTTTCATGGGGCCATCATACCTGTCTGCTGCTTCTCCAAGGACCAAAATCCTGGAATACAGCTTCTCCAACATCTAAGTGGTCCCACCTCTGTGGCTTTTCAGTGGGAGCCATGACTGTTACCCCTTTCCATGCTGTGCTGGAGGAGATGGGCTTCATGTAATGAGAGAGACGCTTATTGTAAAGTGCAGTATGTCTGCTTCAGATTCCCTGGTGTGTTTCAAAAGGAATGTGATGCTCTGTCCTTACAAGCAAGGTGTACCAGGCTCTGGGAAGACTTTTTAGAAATACTCTGTGCTGTTTTATAGTTAGTAGTTCTGATGCCCAGTTTAAATTATCTGAAATCCCTCTTGGCTCTTGGAATGGGGACCTAATCCAACTTTACCCTTGGGGGGAGGAAGTATTACTGTGTTATTTCTTTTTGTTTGCTTCATTTCTACCTCATAATCAAAATACTCTGTGTAATGGTAAACTTGTTGATTCTAATAAGTAGGATTGGCTTTACCTCTCCCAGCCCAAAACCTTTTTTTTTTTTATCATGTAACACCTGCTTCTCTTGCCATCAATTGACTTTTCAGTGCCTTGACAAGGTACAACTAAATAGCAGCCAGCCATGCTCTGAGCCAACTTGTTTGGCCCTTCTCCATCTTTTCTATCTAATCCTACAATGCAAATCTACTTGAGGAGGCACATCTGACATCACTTTAGCAGTCAGTGGTAAGCCCAAGTAGCATTTGCTAGGTTTGACTTCTAGTTTTGTCTCTGCATTTTTGTAGTCTTGGTCTGACACAGAGAGGTGTAGTATCAGTGCCCATGCTTTCTAATGTGCTGGGGGTACACCTGCTGTGAGTAGCCAGCTATTTCCAGGATGAGAGGTTATCTCCAGCTCGTGCGTAGACTAGGAAAGTGAATCTTTGCTCACAGTACATTGTGGAGAACCGAACATCAGCTTTGTTCTTGCTGGAAGCCATTCACCGTGATAGAGGAAGGAATGTGTTTACATTGAAGCAGTGTTGGGTAATGGTGTGCAGATAGGCTGGCAGTTACATGGTGTAGATGTACTACAGGGCACCAAAACTAGTTATGCCGATATGTGTTTCTTATGATGAAGAATTTGCAATAGTTAATTAAATCTTGGATTGATAAATAATGAGTTTTTATCTTTGTGGTCTGCAGAGGACTCTAACCAGATGCATGCCTGTAACTCTCATCACTGGTTATTGTTACAATAGCAGTCAGGGATAAGATTTGCCTGTGTGAAATATCTTTTAGCAAACTGGGTACTGTCAGTTCTGTGTCTTAATTAACAGTACAACTCAGCTGCCTTTCTCTAAGCAGAAATTAGCTACCTGCAGCAATTAACGTGTGCTTCACAAAAAGCGGGAGCAGGCTGAATCAGCATGAGAGTTGGCGAATTTGGCACTGCTGAAAGAAGATGCATTTGAAAAACCTAATCGTGAAGATTTTAATCTCTCTTGATGCTTTATGTAACAGAACACCATGTGATTTCAGGATCTGTAGTGTCGTCACCGTTCACCCTTCTTGTTATTGCTGATCGTGACCAACCACTCTTAAACTCCGCAAACTTTGAATAGAAGCGAGTGGATAATCTTTAACGGGCGAGGCTTTGAGATTCTTGAAAGTGCTGCGGAGTTCAGGACCCGTGGTTAATAGTGGAATGCTAATGCTAATCTCACGGCTGCCAAGGACAGGGAGGTATTTCTTCCGACCCTCCGTCTGGGGGAAACTAATCGGCAGGTACTAAATAGATACATCAATGAAAGTGACACTTCTCCAGAAACAGGGCTCTCACCAAATAACCATGAAAGTGCTATTCTTGGATCTGGAGCAGCATCTAAAGAGGTATTTATAAAGATTTTAATTTTTAGGTGCTTGATGTACTTGTTTCCCTCTTTTTTTTTTTCTTTATTTTTTTTTAAGTTATCTTGTTTGAGAAAGTACTTAGAAGTGCTTCTCCTAAACCAAGGTGATTGGTACTTGATAAAATTATTTCAAATTATTTCAAGTTAGGAGTTGTCATACTGATTGAGAGTACTGTGTCACACAGGGGTTTACTTACTGAAAATCTATGTCTCTTGAAATATCTTTACAGCAATGCTTAACCCATATTATAAAATGTTTGCCATTGCAGTACTTACCTCTTTTTCAAATAAGATTTGGAATAATTGGAGTAACTTTCAATGACATAATGCTAAACAAAAAAATGAAAACTTTAATACGATTTGAAACTTATTATCAAACAGGTTCATATTAATTCAAATATTTTTCACACATAGTGTATACTGTCTTCTCTCGTCCCATGTTTAAAGGAAGGTTCAGTTAATCAGTGTTGTTTGAAGGGGCATTGAAATTTAGCTGAGTTGCCTGCAAGTTACATTTATTAACTTCCTTTTCCATATAAACAATGAAATATGCAAAGCATGTTTTTGATCTTTTTCCTCCCTAGTGTTTGAAAGAAATACCAAGTAACTCAATGAATGGGAAGAATTATTTTACTCAGTTAAAAATATATGACAGTGGGGGGAAAAATGCCCTGACTCTTCATGTTGCAGAGTTGTTGTTCTGTGTATAGAAGGCAAATGTGGGAGGGAGCACAGAATGTGTTTTTCATAACTTCTGATCTCTGAACTGGTGCTTCTGTGCCACACCCTGAAAAATCTAAAGCTTTGGTTTCATCGTGTACATTTTGACAAATACCAATTAATACATTTCACTTGATATTGTTGTTTTGTGTTTGTGGTATTGCCTGTGGAGAATAGCTTTTCTCAGTGAATAGTGCTTCATTAAAAAATATAAGCTTGCACATTGTAAAAAATTTAAGAAACTGGGTTTTAATTTCTTCAGCAAGTGACAGTTTCTGAAAACATGCTTGTGCTTTCAAATGGATATTAAAAATTATACTAAATTAATTAATCTGAACACCTAAGGAACCAGCATAATATAAATCTTCTATAATAGCAATTCAAATATGATGACAACAGGTATGTTATGCGTGAGCCGTGTGTGTGTACAGCAGTGACCGGTGTTACATATTTCTGCCCAAGAAAGGTTCTATCGAGAGGATTGTTTCCTGCTACAAACCAATCTATTCCACAAAATGTATAATGAAAAAAAGTGTGGTGGAACAGACGTGTGATTTTTCTCTGACCTTTCTGCGTTATTTTAAGAGGTTTTGCTATAACTGTTTTTTACCGATACCCATAGAAGCGTAGTTAGCACCTCTAGCCATAACCCAAAATCTGTGCCTGTTAGCATTATACAGAAAATTTGGATGATTTCTCATGTATTCTTATTCGACAAGCTATTTCCTGTTTACTTCTCATTTTCTGTTGTTTCCTCTGGTTTCTCTTGCAGAGATGCTGGTTTTGCTGTAGTTGTTTTTTTTTCTGTGAATTAAGGCTGGCTGGTTGTCACGTCACCATGAATTACAAATGAAGGAGAAACTTGTTCTCTTGCAGCTGTTCTTGGCTGATGTTGCATAATGATTATATTCTCTTCCCCAAACCGACCCCACTGAATGCGTGGGCCAAATGCAAAGAAGGATTTGGTTTTCTCCAGGTTAGACACAGAATCTCTTATGAGAGAGGGTACAGTTGTGTGCAGCTTTCTGGAGGAAAGAGGAGCAATTCCCCGGGTCAGGCATCTCACTTAGAACTTAAAGGATACTGACACAGTTGGAGGATCTTCTTCCCACTTGCAGCCTTTGCTCAAGGACAGTGTACAGCATACTGAGAAGGGTTCTTACTCTTAATAAAATTAAATACCTCATACTTCTAAAGCTTGGCTGCCATAATGAAGTCCAAGATCTGGAGTCTGGGCTCTGGAGGTCTGCCAAGGTGCTTTGGAAAAGTGATCCCTGATGTCTTTGTGCTACTTGGGAGCTGTTTAGAACTAGGTGGCATGGAAATAGGGTATAAATGGGTCTGCAGGGAGCTTCTACTTCTCTTGTAGTGTCGACCCCAGAAAAGTGGCTCTGTGCGCTTGAGATTGGTGTGTATTGGTACCTCCTCATGTTCATTCTGAACGGTGTTGTGGCATCTTCCATATTTCTTCTAGAAACTTGGTTGGAAACACAGAAGGTGTTGGGGTGGCACGCAGAAATAAAAAAAGTCCAAAGATGCTTCATCCCTTTTTTTTTTTTTATGGTATCAGCTGGAAGAAGAGAGTGCTGCATGCACCTTCCGATTGGGATGTTTAAGGTGGGCTGTGGTTGGTTAAAATGCCTGAACAGTACTGAAGGCAGGGACAAAAAATTTCATGTCTTGTGCTATTATACTTAGACCATCCCTATCTGAACTTCAGTAACTGCAGTTTGTTTAAAGGATACCTTAGTGAAGGGCATCCAGTATCTATGTGATAAATATCAAAGGATAAAAAACCCCACTGTATTTATGAGCTAGTACTTCTTACTGTTTTTAAAGGCAGACTTTAATTCATCATTAGGCAAATATTAAATAGAAGCATTCTAATAAAAATCTGACAGCTCCTGAAACCTAGTGTTTTCTCTATTTAAAGCTAATTTTCCACTCGAGTTAAATGACATCTCAGTCCTTCCAAGGATTTCAAGGATCCTTTCAAGTACTTCTACATTTTTTCAGTCTGTCAGTGTAAGTAAATTACCTCAATCTCTGAATCTGTTCCATGGTTCTTTCCTACTGGTTTATCAACAGCTTGTAAAATGCTGAGTTCTTCAGAAATGGGGCTGCAAAACAGGTTTGGGCAAAAGGATCCTGCCTTGAATTTGATGTCAGTTGCACCAGTGCTACCCTGTGACTCAAACGTTCACTTACAAATATTTTTGTTTATAGCTGTCATGATTGCTTCTACTTGAACTGCTGATTGATGTTACCTTCTACCTGCCCAGGGCCTCTGGCAATTAGCAGTGGCTGGGAAGAGTCAGAGAGGAATTCCCCCGTTCTGTACCTTGTGTGGGTGCAGGCAATACCTCCCCAGATGGGAGGCCACCAAAGGTTGTTCCTTAGGAGGTGCCTTGTCCTCTGTGCTTGGTGGGACAAGCCACTGGTTCCCTGGCTCCACCAGTGAAGCTGGAAGAGGTGCTAACCCCCCTGCCTGTCTTGCAGCAAGGCTTTTCTCTCCTTCCTACAAATTGAGGGCAGTGTGGCAGCTCACCACGCTGATGCTGTAGAAGAGTGGCCACTGGGCACCTGGGCTGACACCCTGCATGAGAACGAGGAAATGTACCTGCGAGCTGTTTCGGGCTCTCATGTGTTACTAAGCGGGTTACTCACCTCAAACTTCTGATACTGGAGTTGGTTGGGTTTTGTTTTTGTAGGGGTTTTGTTTTGAGTTTGTTTTGTAAGCCGCAAAGGTTCAAGGTGTCATCGTAATGACAGTGGTTTCTGGAGGATGAGGTAGTTGTTTTCAAGAAGCGTTAGGAGCCTGACACACTGTATACACGAGCTCAGACCTTGCTTTGTATGAAAAAACCTCTTGGAACAGGTAGTAAAACGTATTTTAGGTGGGTATTTACCAGAAAACAGGCAGCAGTGGTATTAAGGACTGGACAGGACTGCTGTAAACAGGATGCCTCTCATAAATTTAGCCAACTCTGCATAAAGATGATTACCCAGATACTGAATGGGCATGAAATAATATGCTGTAATCTTTCCTTTGCAAGTTGTGTATTAAAAGATTAAGAGTATATCTTCTGCTGTTGGCAGAATGTTTGGCTCAAGGGTGGCTAAATGTCAGTGGTGTCTTCTCCACGTGGCCACTGTGGATAAGAGAGTCTCAAGGTACTTGCTGTTTATAAGCTAGAAGATGTAGTCCAGTGAAAAATGAGGGCTTTCTGCTGCCTGGCGTTCCTTTAGAGGAGCAGCAGGGTGCTGAGGAAGGCTGAATCCCACTTGAAGGAAACCAGGACTTCAGGATATACAGACCTTCTGTAGATGACGTGGACATGTGCCAGCCGCTTGCAGTCTCTGGCTGAGAAGGTGCTCCAGGGGCATATTCAAAATATGCTGAGCTGGCACATCTGCTCTGGCTGTTCTCTTCGGTTTGCAGTGTGGCAGGATTACAGGAACAAAATGTTGTGCTGAAGTGGGTAATATGTCTCTAAAGCCATAAGGCACGGTCAGGTCAGATTTAAAATATCTATAGATCTGTCTCTAGGTAACTTTAAAGTCATTTTTAAGCACACCTCATTGCATATTCTTATGTACTTTCCCGATTGTCTTGCATTCTATTTCAAAAATCAGTATTGCTTTACAGTTGCTTCCCTCTGTGATGAGAGTATAAATGATTGGGGTTTTTCTTTGATTCTTTTTTTTTTTTTTTTTTTTTTTTTTTTTTATATTGTTT